>RJWM01018209.1:0-41439 GCA_004363535.1 Dasyprocta punctata | reverse complement strand
TTCTTTATAGCTGAGTAGTACTCCATTGTATAAAAATACCACATCTTTTTATCCATCCCTCAGTTGATGGGCATTTGGGTTGTTGCCAAGATTTGGCTATTACAAATTATGCTGTATGACAGTATGGACAACTGTTTTGAAGAAAATGAGACATTATGGTAACAATTGTTCATTGCTTGTTATCTTGTTTTGAGGTCCCGCAATGCCTTCATCCTTTTGTTTTGATTGGTTTTAGTCTGTTTTCTATTATTTGATTTCAATATGTGTAAAGGTATGGGCAGCTATTTTGAAGAAAACAAGAGACATTATGGTAGCCATTGTTGATTTCCTATTGTCTTGTTTTGAAGTCCTGTGTTGCTTGCATTGTTCTGTTCTGATCTGTTCTGTTCTGTTCTGCTGTTTTGTTTTATTGTCTTTAAAAACAAATAAAATAAATAAAAGTTCATGGCCATCAAACCAGCACTACAAGAAGTTCTGAAGGATATTTTAGAGAAAATAAAATGAAGATGACAATTCCAAGAATCCCAATAGAAAGAATCCACCAGGCAAAGTGAGCAATTAAACAGAAAGAAAAGTAAGGGAAAGAACAGAAAAATAATATGACAAGGATAAGTCAACACCTGTCAACTATAACAATCAGTGTAAATGTTCTCAAAATCAGATAAGCCCAAATACAATTGTAATGAGGGACTAAATATGCCACTCTCACACATAGACAGATTAACTAGATAAAAAATCAACAACAAAATCAGAGTTTAATCAACTGAACCTTCAAACAGATGGACTTAGTAGATATCTACAGAGTGTTTGACCCAATGACAAAATAATACATACTTTTGTTAGCTGCGCCTGGGACTTTCTCCAAAATAGACCATATATCACCTCAGAGAACATGCTTAAGTAAATGCAAAGGAAGTGAAATTATCCCATTCATATTATCAGATCATAGTACAATAAAATTGGAAATCAATGACAAAAGAAACCACAAAACCTGCATAAACACATAGAAATTAAACAATACCCTCCTGAACAACCAATGGGTCACAGATAAAGTTAAAGAAGAAATAAGACAGTTTCTTCAATTAAACAATAATTGCAACACAACATCTGGAAGTTATGGGATGCAATGAAAGCAGTCTTACTTGGGAAATTTAGAGTGGTGAATTCCCATGTGGGAAAAACAGAGCTCAAAAAATTACCTGTCAAATCTCAAGCTTCTAGAAAAAGAAGAGTAAGTTAAACCTAAAGCTTGTACAAGGGAGGAAACTCTAAACGATCAAAGCAAAACTTAATGCAATTGAGACTGAGGAAATAATACAAAGAATCCATGTATCTAAGAGTTGGTTCTTTGAAAGACTAAATAAAATAGACTTAACTAACCTAATCAAAACACAAAAAAGGCAAAAAAAATACACAAGTGCATTCAGTTAGAAATGAAAATGACAAAATCACAACAAACTCTGCAGAAATCAAGATCATCAGTATCTATTGTGAGAACCTGTACTCCAATAAGATGTAAAACTCAGAAGAAATGGACAGATTCCTAAATACAAATAAATTACCAAGGCTGAATCAAGAAGATATAAAATCTCTAAATAATTCAATACGATGAATTCAATGAAATTTAAAAAGTAATTTAAAGAAAACCTACCAATAAAGAAAAACCCAGGCCCTGACAGATTCACTGTTGAATTTTTTTTCTTTTCTTCCTTTATTTTATTTTTCTCTTCTTTTTATTTTGAAGTAAATAAAATAAAATAATAAAATGGAACAAAACAAAACATTGGAAACAATGTTGAATTTCAAAACTAAGACAGAAGGAAAATCCCCCGTAGTTGCTAAATTGCATATTGTTATACTCTAAGCAGGTGCTCAGACTACCGGTTCCAGGCCTACAAAGTCAATCAATGAATAGAAGCATTAAGTTGTTTTCGTACCTCAGTTGCTATCATCTCAGCTTGTGTTTCTCTGAATCAGCCACTTGACTACAAGGGGGCGGGGTGGGGGTGGGGTTCTTCTTGTCTCCCAGCCGACTGGCTTATAGGAAGGGCAGGCTGACTTCTTGGTTCTTTTCCCAACCCATGCCACCGCTGGCTCACAGGAAAGGCAAGCTGACTTCCTGGTTCTTTTCCCAGGCCACCCTAACTGTTAAATTCTACAAGAACTTTAAAGAAGAACTAATGCTAATGCTCTTCAAACTCTAATGAAATTGAAAAGGGAATAATATTTGCAAACTCGTATCTAGAAGCAAGCCTTACCTTAATATTAAAATCAAAGAAGGATCCAACCAAAAAAGAAAACTAAAGGCCAATCTCCTTCATGACTATGGATGAAAATCCTCAATAAGATATTGGCAAACAGAATGCATCAAATTTTCAAAAAGATTATACACCATGACCAAGTGGGATTCATCCCAGGGATGGTTCGACATACCAGTAATTGTAATACACCACATTAACAGAACCAAGGACAAAAACCATACAATCATCTCATTAGATGTAGATAAAAACCATTTGACTAAGTTTAACACCCATTCATGACAAAAAAAAAAAAACCTACAGGAAATGGGAATAAGAAGTCTTTATCACAATCTGATAAAAACCATTTATGACAAACCAATAACCAACATCATACTGCATTGTGAAAAAATGAAACCTTTCACTCTAAAAGCAGGGATGTTGGGGCGAGAGGCAGCAACCAGAAGCCAGTCCGCCTGCCTCCCTGGTGAGTCTGTGTGACCATGCAGAACCCAAGGAGAGAACTATGAGCCTTCTGTGAACCCTCCATGTTGGGGTGAGAGGCAGCAACCAGAAGCCAGCCCGCCTGCCTCCCTGGTGAGTCTGCATGACTGCGCGGACTCCAGGAGGAGAGAAAGAGTTGTGTCCCATAGGCCTGCAGGCACACGGGCTATGAATCAAGGACCTCCCCTCCCCTCTCCCCCATGAGCATCCTGCTTGCCCAGAGGATCTGCTGGGTTCATGGCAACTGGGGTACATAAAGCAACTAAATGCTTGTATTGTTGGATTGTTTTGCAGGCCTGGTGCCCGCAGTCTCAGCATTTCTTGGGTAGATGACATTTTCTAGTGGGGCAAATAGGTGGAATTGTCCTCTCTCTTGTCTTCAAGCCCCAATATTATTGTCATTGCTTTGCTTAATTTTGTTCAATTTTTGTTTCCTTTTTTTGCTTCTTCTTCTTCATTTCACATCCTGTTTTTATTGGTTTTATTATGTTTTGTTTTTGCTATGCCTGATGGAATGGTCAACTATTCTGAAAGTAACAAGATACAATATAGTAGCTATTGTTTTCTACTGCTTTGTTTTGATTGTTCTGTTATCTTTTGTTGCATTTTACTATCTTTGAAATTAAAAAAAAAAAAGCAGGAACAAGACAAGAATGACCACTATCACCGCTCCTGTTCAGTATAGTTCTGGAAATATTAGCCAGAGCAATTAGACAGCAAAAAGAAGTAAGTGAAATATGGATAGGAAAGAAAGGAGTTAAATTATTATTATTTGCTTTCCACATGCTTAAGATTAAGTCTAGACCCATATCTCTCATTAGGCACTAAATTAATATTTGAAATGGATCAAAGATCTAAATATTAAAACAGAAACAATCTGCTGGGAGATAAGATAGGTGAAACTCTAGAAGACATAGGTATAGACAGACTTTATGAACAAAACCCTGTTTCACAGAAAATATTACACAGAATCAACAACTAGGATTACATTATATTAAAAAACTTTTGCACAGCAAAAGAAACTATCAACATGATTCAACATACACAAATTAATAAACATCATATATCATACATCATATCAACAGAGCCAAAAACAAAAATCACATGATCATTGCAATAGATGCAGAAAAGCTTTTGATAAAGTCCAACAGTCATTCATGATTAAAAACCCTAGAGAAAATCAAAATAGATGATCTCTACCTCAATCTGATAAAAGCCATCTATGACAAACCAGTAACCAGCATCATGATACATGGGCAAAAACTGAAACTTCCACTCTAAAATCAGGAACAAGACAAAGATGTCTACTATCACCATTCCTATTTAATATAGTTTTGGAAATGTTAGCTAGATCAATTGGACAAGAGAGAGAAATAAAAGGAATAAGGATAGGAAAGGAAGGAGTTAAATTATCATTATTTGCAGATGACATGATACTCTACATAGAAGACCCCACAAACTCCACTAAAAAACTACCAGAGTTAATAAGCAAATTCAACAGCATAGCTGGATACAAAATCAACACTCAAAAATCAATAACATTCTTGTACACAAACAATAAACTCACTGAGAGAAAAATTATGGAAATAACACCTTTCACAATAGCATCCAAAAAAATGAAATACTTAGGAATCAATCTAACAAAGGATGTAAAAGATCCATATATTGTAAACTACAGTACCATGAAAAAGCAAATTGAAGAGGATATCAGAAAATGGAAAGATATACCTTGCTATTGGATAGAAAGAACAACATTATGAAAATGGCCATACTCTCAAAACTGTTATACAGATTAAATGCAATTCCAATCAAAATACCATTAGCATACCTCACAGATCTAGAGGAAACATTTCTAAAATTCATTTGGAAACAGAAGTAACCTAGAATAGCAAAGGCAATTCTGGGCAACAAAGGCAAGGCAGGAGGCATCACAATACACACACACACACACACACATATATATGTACAAGATAGATAAGTATACTACTAATCTCTGTTAGTTCATCGAAAAGAACTGTTTGTGCTTTCATTGTTTGTTTGACATTTTTATGCCTGTATCTTGTAATCTGAACAACTACTTTGAAGATAACATTATGCAATATATTAACCAGTGTTAATCTCCTATTATTTTGTTTTGAAATTCTGTATCATTTTTATGCTTTTTTTGTCTTTAAAATAAAAACAAAATAAGAAACCGTTGACAAGATATCCCACAGAATGGTAAAAAAATTTTACTAGTTATTCCTCAAAGGACTAGCTTCTAATACAAACAGCAAATACATATGTGAAAAAGTGTTCAATGTCACTACTCATTTGAGAGATGCAAATTACAATAACGCTGAGATTTCACGTCACCCCAGAAAAAATAGCTATTATCAAGAAATTAAGAATTAATAAATATTGGCAGACTGTGGGGAAAAGGAACCCTGCTCCACTGTTGGTGGGAGTGTAGGTTAGTGCAACCACTGTAGAAATCAGTGTGGAGATTCCTCAGAAAGCTAGGATTAGAGGTCCTATTCAATCCAACTAGTCCCCTCCTTGGTATCTTCTCTTAAGAATTAAAAACATCATACCACAGCAATATATGTGCACCTATGTTTATAGCTATACAATTTATAATAGTCAGATCTTGGAAACAACTTAAATACCCATGAACTAAGAAAAGGATAAAAGGGAGTTTTTTTATACAATGGAGTACTACTTAGCCATAAAGAAGGATAAACTGGAGACTTTTGTAGGTAAACGGATGCAACTTGAGACCATACTCATTAGTGAAATAATAAAACACACATGTGTAAGCATCATGTTGTCTCATTAGTGTGAGGAGCTCAAACAACATACATATATGTATATGTATATAAAAATAGTTAAGATAGTTATACTACAGATTTCTCTGAGTTCACTGAAGAGAAACATTTGTTCTGGCATTGTTTAGACAATTGAATGTAGATGTCTTGTGCTCTTGGTGAATGATTTGGGTATGACAATGCGCAATGTATGTACCATTGTTGCCCCCTGGAGGAAAAAAAAGGACTAGCTTCTAGAATATATAAAGAACTCAAAACAATTTGGCCCTGACATTAAAAGACCCAATCCAAAAAGGGGCATCTGAAATGAAGAGATAATTCTCAGATGAAGAAATACCCAGAGCAAATTACTATATGAAAAATTCCAACATCACTGTTCATTCAAGACATGCAAATTAAAATAACACTGAGAGAGTCCACCTTCACTCCAGAGATAATGACTGTCATCAAGAAATCAACCAATAACAAATGCTGGCAGGGCTGTGGGGGAAAAAAAACCCTTCTCCATTGTTGGTGAGAGTGTAAACTGGTATAACCACTATGAAAATCAGTGTGAAGATTCTTCAAAAAACTGAAGCAGAGGTTCCATTTCACACAGCTGTTCCCCTCCCCAGTATCTTCCTGAGCAAGTTAACAGCATCATAGCATAGTGATATACACATATCCATGTTTACAGTGCACCCTTTATAATAACTAGATCTTAGAAACCGCCCATATGCCCATCAACAGATGAATGGAAGGAAAACGTGGTATTTTTATACAATGAAGAACTACTCTGCCATAAAGAAGGATAAACTCCTTAAGACCATAATCTTAAGTGAAATAAGTACCACATTGTTTCTCTTGTGTGAGAAATCCCAGATAAACATAATAGAGGATAGGTATTGGGAAGCAGAGAGAACATGTTCAAATGGAAGGGGAAAAATTGGGGTGGGGAAGAAGGGAGGGAAGGAAGGGGAAAGGAAAGAGACTAGAACGAATGGAAACAAATAGGGAGGGAAAAATTCCTTTTGTAAATAGGAAGGGAAGAAAGAGTTGAAGGGAAGGAAAGAAATGGGGAAAAAAAGAAGAATTGAGTTATGCACAAGTATAATTTCCCTATGGCGAATGCAATCAATATGTTTAAGAAATATAGTAGTAAAATTGCTAAAAAGAAGAGGCATGCACATGTCCACCACACATTCTCACACATGGCAGTGAGGGACGGGCAGAGACAAATAACACAAAGATGGCAAAATGTTAACAAGCAGCAAATCAGAAAAAAAGGTATACAAAGAACTTCATACTATTCCTCTAACTTTTTTGAAAGCTTGAAATTATTTCAAAATGAAAACTTACTTTTTCATGTTATGAGTGAAGTGGAGAGTGATTTCATGAACAATGGGAAGTGTTGTGGGATCCCTTGCACGACTAGTGTTTCACATTAACCTGATTCAGGAAAGGATCAGACCAAAACACCTTTGTGTTTCAGCCAGTGATTATTCTCCTAAAGATCTGGTTATTTGTCTACTTGCGGCCAACACGACAATTTCGCTGACTTTCCTTGCACCACGTATAATGAGCCATATGCTGCAAAACAGGAGTGGTCTCGCTTAGTTATTTTAACATGGAAAAAAGTACACTTATTCTAATTACACTCCAAGTAAATGGTTGGCAGCTATTTGCACTTGGAAAACATCTTTTGATGTAGGCTGAAACAAAATCATTAACAACCTGACATTCACTCCCACACCCACTGTAGTCTCTGTCTCAGAGATACCAAAGCAGATGCTCATAAAATGATGACAAAAGCCAAATAACCAGCCTGTGTTTTCTGGGCGATGGCAGGCTGAGGGACATGTCTAGAGGCCAAGAGACTCTCCAGGTGCCCTAAAATTGGCTCAGTTTTGGCCGTGGCCATTGATACACAGAATACTCAATAGAACAGTACTTCTGCACATCAATATCTTTAGCCAAATGTACAATTATTTTGATGTTTCTTTGTTATAACAATTGAGAGTCTCCAGTTGCTGAGTGTAAGTATGTCTACAAGCAGAAATAACATAGCCAAATGAATCAGATTGACCATAATTTGTATGCACGCAGATAACAAAAGAGAAAGGATCACAGATAATAAAACATTTAAAATATTTAATATGACCTGGTTACAGCCGACGGAAACACAGTGGTCTAATTATAAAGGGCTCACGATGGATGGGTTGGGGGAAAATTGTTCAACCGCCCTCACTTTCCTTCTTGAATTATACTTTGCACTAGAATAGCTGCAGATAAGTGAACCCCTCTGACAGATGCAAAATATCAACAAAATAATGCCACTGAAAATGGTGTTTTTGTGCTATTGTGTTGAGAAAGGAGAGCTTTGGTCTAAAAAACTCTGAAGTTTTTTGACTAGTAGATTTACTGCAAGTAACTGTCAGGGGATGACGCAGTCTTTCATAAGGTTAACATTAAATTTATCCTCAAAGAAAAACCTTTGCAGGAGAACTGAACTGTTTGCAGTGGCTGAGTTACACACAGCTAAGAAGTCATGTATATTGGATAATTTATTGTTTCTCTTCAGCCAGTGGTGTACCAGCAACTATATAATACTCTCATCCATAGATGCATAATGTCTTGATGAATGAAGAGCTTAAGAGGACAACATGAGTTCACATATGTCTATTCCAATTACAGGGTGTGTACAAATATACTTAGTCCCTCTGAATCTTGGTAGTGTCTTTTATAAAGTGGATATAAAATACTGTATATGTCATAGGACTATTGAAAAATTTTACTGAGTCAAAAACTATAAGGTCTTTAGCACAATGTGAGGTATTTAATTAGATTTAAATTAGTACTGGTTGTTGTTTTTATTTGGGCCTACAGTGTCCCCCAAAGGCCAGTGACAGACTTCTGGAAAGTGATGGGATTCTGAGCGTGCCAGCCTCCTGAATGGGTCAACCCACTGACAAGTTCATAACTGACTGGACTACTGGGGAGTAGGGCTAAGTTGAAGAAGTGAGTCATGGCAGAATGATGTTAGGGACCGTATCTTGTGCCTTGCATCTTCTCAGATTTTCTTACCCTCTCTGCTTCCTGGCTGCTATGAGGTGAGCAGCTCTGCTCCACACACTTTGATACACGATGCTCTGCCTCACACCAGACTCATAACAATGAAGCCACCCAACCATGCACTAGTGCCTCTGACACCATGAGCCAAAATAAACCAGTTTTTCCTTTAAATTGCTATTCTCAGGTATTTTGTCATAGTGACAGAAAGCTGACTAATATAGTCATCTTTCTACATATAGGCATTTAAATGCATATTTTATTTTATGTGGTCAATAAAATTTAAAGTCTCTGGGCAATGGCTATCAAGTTAAAATATGAGAGGGGAAAAGTCAAACGTCATTAATTCCTTCATCTTTTTCTTTGAATTTCATAAAAGCTGAGTTCTCCTATTCCTGTGCTGAGGCACATGAAATAGTAAAAGTAATTTTAACAGAAGTTGGTTAGTTTATAGCCCATCTCCCTTTACCATCTCTTTCTGTATCACACCTTCAGTCTTCTAGTTTCAAGACAAAACAAAAGAAAATTGAAATGCAGTAGTGCCGCTGCAGCCTGTCTTCCCTCTACAAGAAAGCAAGACAAATAAAGGATATGTTGCTTGTCTCAAGACAGCCTCAGCACAGCCTGCAGCAGCCTGTCAGCACCCTCCCTGCGATGCCAGGGCATTGCTGGGAGTGCCACTGTGCCTGCGCCAATTTCCTGCCTAGGCCCCTTCAAAAGCCACAGCAAACTTTCCGCCAGTTTCTAAACTTCCTGCCCAGGCTCATGAGAGGGATACTGAGACCTCAGATGGCTCCAGTGTGTGATTCTCCACATTCCCCTCCCCACCTTCCCTGGCTGTGAAGACCAGCCAGCATCCCTTAGGCCCAGGCCCACGGGATTCTGTAGTTGCTATCAAATGATGTTGACAGTAATATTGGAAACATGATAGTGTGTGGGAATCATCCAATAAATTATATAATTTACCTATTAATCTAATCTACAGAAGGTTTCAGTACCATAAATATTTGAGAACTGAATAATAATTAATCTTCCAAAGACTCAAATGCACACAGTTTCTTTCAGATATGTGGGAAATGCTTTAATTAGAGAGGTATATAAAGCAAAGACAAGAAAAGCAATAAAGTCAATAAAGTGACTACAGCTAAATCTCTTAAGAAACTGCTGTGAAACAGTGTAAAACACAAGCCCTGAGTTGTGGCTAATTTCATGTGTTACTTTGGTTTCACTGTGGTATCAAACTGCTTGCTTATTGAACACTAGTCTAGATGCTGCCGTGAAGGTACTTTTTAGCTGTGCTTAACATTTACAAGTGAAAGACTCAAAGCAGTCTGTCCACTACAATGTGGGTGGGCCTCAGCCACACAGATAAAGGTCTAACAGCAAAGACTGAGGTTCCCCGGAATGAGGGATCCTAGCTCAAGACCATCTCATGGAAATACTGCCTGAATTTTCAGCCTACAGGGCTATCTCAGATTGCAGACTCAAGTCTGCAACATCAACTGGTACCTGAATGTCCAGCCTGCTCCTCTGCCTGAGAAACTGCCTGAGAAATTGTATACTTGTTAGCCCCTACAGTTATAGGGGCCAGTTCTTGAATCTAATTCTCTCTCTCTCTCTGTCCCCCTTTCCCTCCATGTCTCCCCTTCCCATTCTCCCTCTGTGTCCGTCTGTCTGTCTGTCTGTCTGTCTCTCTCTCTCTCTCTCTCTCTCTCACACACACACACACACACACACACACACACACTTCATTCCATTTCTCTGAACATCCCTGACTAATATGCCATACAAAGGAATAAATGTTGGCTAGTGGAGAGGTGCACAGACACTCTCCCATTCCTGGTCGCGAGTTCTGTGATAGGGCACAGAGTACTTCCTGCCTTGTTGCATAGACAGGAGAAACACACTCTTCTGACTCTAGAGAAAGTCTAGCAAAGCTTCAGGTGCACAGACAAAGGTACTGGCAACTGAAAGTGACCTGAGGCATGCCAGCATAGCTTGTATTACAGCAAAAGACATATTGCCATTAATTCATTAATACCCCTCAACCTGCTCTGTCTATCCCTGTGCTTACTTGTTAAGAGACAGCTCATCATGATTTCTAAAACAAAAACAAAAATAAGCAATCAAAAAGTGTCTCAAAGTGTTAGTATGTGAAATTGCAGCCCATGTTTTCACATTTGGCTCCTACCACCTTTTTCCTTTAGTCTGTATTTCCTCTGATCTCAGTTTCTTGCTCATGCAGTAACCTGACCGCCACATCAGGTTAGGGTTGCTGCAACCATGCATGATTTCAACCAAATACGAAAGCAGCCAAGAGATGTACCAGTGAAGCCTAAACTCCAGACATTCTTCACCCTGCAGCCATGATTAGAGGTAACTTGATCTCTTCCTGATAACCAGGGTGGTTTTTCTGCTTGCTGGTCTACCAACATGAGGGTCCAAAAATGATCTCACTGCAGCTGTAACTTTCAGTTGACTAAAATATTTGCTTTGCCTCTGGTAGAAGGAATCTTCCTAGGAATAAGAATCTCTACTGTAGAAGAGGGTAGGGTTAAGGAATATGAAGCACAAAGTCATTATAAAGGCCACTGAGTGAGATGATCTGCTCTTACTTTCATCTTTTGGGCCCTGGTCAATCTATTCAAACTATCAGACATAGGGCCCCATGTAATATCCATATGGCAGTTATCATAGAAGGTGTGACCAAAAGCTATGGTTAAGTTTAAGTTTTAAAAATGTATTACATAAAAGACATATTGCACTGAATCCCCTTCAACCTCAGATATATCTATCCCATTATTCTTGCCACTTTCTGAAGCAGTTCTTCTTTTATGAGTGTCTTTCATTGTGCTGTTGAGACTGTCTTGGTGTCCTGAATTGATTCAAAATGTTTACCTTGTATTGTCACCTTGACTTTAAGGAAGAGCCACAAGTCACACAATGGCAGATCCAGTGAACAGGGTGGATGAAGGCACACTGTAATGTTTTTACAAAGCTTTTATTCCTTTAGCTGGCATTTGGCAGTTGTATTTACCATGTTTTTAATCCCACCTCATAAAGACACACAAAAGGACTTCCAGGACTGCTTTAGAAAGTAGCAGGAAAGGTGAGATAAGTGTGTTCAAAGAAAGGGGAAGTATTTTGAGAGAGACTAATGGCAATGTGTCTTTACTGTAACAATTTTTACATTTAAATATTCATTGTATATTATGATCATGATCATACCTCGCTTCCGTCAAGTCTTTGAAAGACAGTACCGAAAGCCACAGGTAGCATGGATATGATGACGCTTTAGCTGAGCCAACATGATGCTACTCAATATTCCATCAGGCTGACAGATTAAACATGTGTAGTGTACATCTATATGGTCAAATTAGTGGCTGCTATGATCACCTTCTTCACTATGAAGTGGGTTTCTTGTCTGAGGCAGTGTTCCGTAAAATGCCACGACAAGAAATCAGACATCCTCTAGGTGCTCAGGTGGTGGTGATGACCAAAGCACTGCGACCGACCTGATACACCATTAGATTGAGTCACTCCCTCTCATATACATACCAAGGTGGAATAACCTGCATATTAACCTGACACTAAGTAGCTAGTTGGTATTCTTGAGGGATTGTATCACACTTACAGTGTGAATAGGGCTTGATGTCATCAATTTACCACTACTGGATGGATGATATCCTCAAAGGATGATACTTTCCCTCAAGGGAAAGATATAAATGTGAACTGTATAGATGTCCCAAAGGATGGTACCCTGGGACTCCGGGACCCGTGTGTCTGTGGCTTCTGTGTGCTTTCTGCACCTGATTGGACTCAGTCCTGAATGTGCCTCTTCTATTACATAGTGGGTTGCTGCTGTGCCCACCTTCTCTTATAACCTTCCCACTAACCTACTCAGGATGAGATCAGCAATTCTGATCCTGCCGTCATGTGATATTTCATAGTCAGGCAATCAATCGTTAGATAAACATGTAGTGGCCATTGTTTCAATGTATAAAATATACCCTTAAAAGACTTTCTCCAAACCTGCAGAATATCCTCCCAAGCTAGTACCTTAGTTGTCCCTTCATAGTGCCATTTCACTCAGGTGCTGGTATTTTCACTCACTATATTGGTTATTTCAGGGCTTCCACATATTTTCCCTAATGTCATAGCTTTTATTCCATGAGTCTGAAGGGCAAGAATGGATGACTTGTCTGCTGCTAAGGATTTCCATCCCAACTATGCTTATAAGGAACTGAGGATCACTGAACCAACTTTAAGGCACACTTAGGCTAAGATTCCATACTCAGACCAAGACTTTCTTCCACACCATGTCTTAACATTGGCCATGATAGGACTAATCCATCACTACAGATGCAGTGTATGGGTGAAGAGAGAATTTTTATTCATTTAGATGCTTTTATTTTTGCTTAATTTTTAAAAACTTATTTATTTTATTTACTTACCATTTATTCTACTTACTTTTATTTAGACCAGCAAGAAACCATATCTAAACATAATGAGAAGATTGCACATTCCATTGTCTATGAACTCAATGCAGTGGTTGGATAGATTTGGGTATTGTCCTCCATACGGAATGGTGTATCCTTTGTGTAGAAGAGTGGAACAGATATATTGTGATAAGAAGGGAAGATCCTGGAATCCAATGCTGATACTTAATAGTCATCAATTCCAATCGGTTTTCCCAAGCAAACAGGAAGATCATGTCTTCTGGCATCTCCCTGTGTTAAATTGGGCTGTCCAGTTTCGGTTCTACTGAATGAAATGCACACCATTTTTTGGTCTAGGCATTAAGTGTCATAAGACCAGCTCCCTGCATTTTCTGCTTTTCCTCTAGTGCAGGACATGGACTGAGCTGGCATCCCTGTAACAACACAAAAGGTGGCAAGGCAATAAAAACTTTTCAATGTTAAGCCATTGATATTTGAGGTATACTACTTGTTGTAGCAGTTAACATGCAAATGCAAGACCTGTTTAAAGATTTCTTTTCCTTACTTGACTAGCTGAAGTCTCCTTTCTAATTACTTATTCCAGAAAATTTGATTGAAAATATGTTGCCTGTTCTATGGCATATTTTTAAATATTCATCTATGACTTTTGTGCTTTAGTAACAATTTTTTGAGTATAGTATGTACAAGATTTGTATGTATAAACAAACAAAATAAATACTTATTTGTTTATATTTTGTTTCTTTGGGAAGGTTACAGGGAATACTAAACCGTGGTAGGATTTAATGATAGCTGCTTCTGTTTGTCTTTTCTGGTTGTCATTATGTCTCCCTTATGTTCCCAAAGTATTACTCTGATCTCATATTTGAAAAAAGATACTTATTTGTTTATTTAAGTCAAGGCAATATGTTTGTTCTCAATTTTAGCCACTCCTGAGGAATGTTCTGCATCTAGTCTTCCTGTCTCTGTTCCTTCTTCCTTACAGTATTTTTTATAGATCCTGTGCTTTACATATCTTATTTATGTCACTGTGAAGAAGTTTGGTTCACTCAGAATGTTTGTGCTTTTTTTAGATGGATCAATTTTTATCACTGAGAACAATGCATTCTTTCAAACTACCGTGCTATAGACTTACTTTTTCCTTTGCTTTGAAGGACATTTCTATAGTTATATTTTTGTGGTGGACAGGATTCTAAAAATAATCCCAAATATTGCACACCTCCAGAACCTGTGATCATAAGTTATCTTTTCTGTGATGATGTGGCATGAGGAGTTTATCTGTGTGGGCCAAATCCAATCACATGAGCTCTCTTAAAAGCAGAGTCTTCTCAGGTTGATCCCTGAAGTCAGACAGATTAGGAGCACAAGAAGAATTTTATGGCATGTCATTGCTTTTGAAGATAGGGAAGGCTCCCATGATGAGGAACAAGGGCAGCCTCTGAGAGCATAGCCCACATCTAACAGCAGAAAGCAAGAACCTCAGACCTACAAGAGCAAATGCTGAATTGTACCAATAACCTGAATAAAAATTTGGAAAAAATCCTTTTTTTTTTTCCTGCTACTGGGAATTGAACTCAGAGCCTTGGCACTGAACTGCAACCCCTGTTCCCTGTTATTTATGTATGTATTTATTGAGACAGGGTCTCACTAAGTTAGAAGGCTAGGTTCAGACTTGTGGTCCTCTTGCTTCAGCCTCCCAGAATGCTGCAATTACGAAGATTCTTGGCAGTTATTTCAGATAACAGTTGGTCACCTCTTTCATTTCAGCCTTTTGAAACCCAAATCAGAGAACCTAGCTGAAGTGTCCTGGATTTTTAATCTACAGAAACAATGAAGCAATGCATGAATGTTTTTTTAAGCTGCTAAATTTATGCAGATTTTTATGCAGCAACAGAAAATGCATACAGTTTAAAGTATTTCTTTTATTTTTTACTTTCTCATGCAAAGTCACCTATTATACTTGCATTGAATTATCTTTGTGCCTGCCTCTCTTTCTACTTTTAACTTTCTCAGTCCTGTTCCCCCGGACTCCATTGACTTGTTCAGGACATTTTCAGCAGTGGTACATTTTGTTCCTCTCTCATTGCTGAATGATAGCTGCTTCTGTTCATCTCCTCTGCTTGTCATTATATCTCCCAAACTACTACTCTGAACTCATACTTGAAAAAAGATTTATATTTTTTTAAGTCAAAGCAATATGTATGATCTCAATTTTTGGACACTCCTTAGTAATATTTTTCTGGTGAACGTTCATCTGTTATTCACTCTCCCTATTCCTTTCTTGTTCACTGTAGTATTTTTGTATAGGTCCTGCGCTTCGTTTTGTGTATATCTTTTTTTTTTTTTTTGAATGACAGCAAATTGGATGTCAGGTGTGTGATATGTTATCAGGGAAGAGACAGGAGTTTCAGGCCAGCAGAAATTCTCCCTGGTACAACATGGGGTTGCTTAGAAGAAAGGATTGTGCCTGTCAGTGAATTATGTTGTTTTTTTACAGCTCCCAGTAAACCTGGGCTATGAGTATAGGACTACTACAGTTCAAAGATGTCCTGGTTTGACCTACACAGGTTGAATGGGTTTTTGCCCTGCATGGACCCCTCCAAACAGGCTGGAAGTTCTGACCATCATCCCACATAAGCTACATTTATTGTTTCACATAGGAGGTCATTCCTATTTTCTTACCCATTGTGCCTTCTGCCATGTAGAGCTAGTCTCAACTGGCTTGTCTGACATCTACATAATGTGGCATAATTTCTAGGCATTTTTCTAAACCTTCTTGAGTCTTTGTTAAGAGCATATTGTGTTTTGAGCCAGGCCTGTATATGGAGTATATCGGGGTAGGAAGGGACTTTGACCACATGAGACAAATTTCAGACCAGCAGAATTTTATGAGGTTTATTTATTTAATGTTTTAATTTTTTCAGGTAAGAGATGAAGTGGGTGGCCAAAGAAAACTTTTATTTATTTATTTATTTATTTATTTTTGAGAAAGTCACTGTGCAGCCCAGGCTGAATTTGAACTCGTTATGTAGACCAAACCAGTCCCCAAATCTGAGATTTTCCTGCCTCAGTCTCCTGAGTGTTGTAATTATAGATGTGTGCCATCATCTCTGACTCAGAAACAGTAATTTTAAGATGTTGAAAGCAAAAATGGCCCAGGTATGTCTATGTGTGCTTGCAAGTCATTTCTCATGCTAGGAAGACTTCTAGAATATGTCACCCTGGCCACACATGTGTTAATTAGGTTACTCATATGGCTTGAAAAATAACCATCAGTGGATATCTGATAACTGATATGGCTAAGAATAGCAGAAAATAAAGAATTTTTAAAAGGAATTCAAATATATACATAAAACCATCAGAAGAATAGTTCAAAATTTTATTAGAGATGGAATTTGCTGGCAAAATAGTAAATATTATCTAAACTATTTTCATGATTGTTACAATAAGTAACTTTAAATGTTAAATTTCAGAAGTATCACTATAACAAAGGTGGTAGAACTGATTTTCTACTTACTAAAATCACAAATATACTCCAAAAATTTAATGTTATCTAATAATTCACATCTCATCCAAACACTCATTAAAATAAAAAATCAAAGCAAAGTTGTCCTGCAATGCACCCCTGTAAGACTAGCCTTTAAGAGGCCGAGGCAGGAGAATCACAGGTTCAATATCAGCCAGGACTATATACAAGACCTTATCTCAAAATAAAAGCAGAAATAAAGGTAGATAGCAATTGAGTTTTCCCCTCCTCCTTCTCTGCATTAAAGGAAGTAAATTGCTGGAAAGGAGTACAGAGAAATGAAATTTTATATAAATATACTAAAGACAGACTTGCAAATGTACTGTATTGTACCACTTGGCTAGAAGGACACTGAGCCAAATTAATTAAAAGCAGAATTTAAAAAATAAAGGTTCTCTATCATCACTATTTGTTAAGTCAGCCCTTCTTTTGGGAACTTCAGAAACACCTCAAGTGTCTGTATTATCTATATAAGAATGATCTCTGTCATTTTCTCAGTTGATCACATCGATCCTCTTGCCAATAGCATGGAAGTTATTTGAAAAGTCGTTTTTCTCTTTCTATCCTTTTTGTATTTGACAATTTTATAAAGCTTAACTCTTCACTATAGGCTACCCAGATGTTCTTTAGACTATCTATAAGCACATTTTAGAATTATGTCTTGAAATCCTTTTCTTTCTGTCTCCATTTTCTCTTATCAAATGATCTTTTTTTGTTAGTTTTTTTGTGTGTGTGTTGAATGAATGCATCAGTAATAATCTCATTCTTAGCTTCTTAAGCAGTAGAATTTATTAAATAAATTTTGGGAGACTTCCAATGTCTTCCAACAGCCTTAGAAATGGTATTCTCCCTGCCACATCTGCTACAGTATGTTAATCATGTTGTTTATGCCATGAGAGCAACGCAATGTACCTCATTAAGTCAGGAGATGGTAAGAACTCAAGTAATGTGATGATTTAGTTGAGCAAAGTGAAGAGAGATGAGGAGAAGGGAGGGAAGGGGAGAGAGCAAGTGTATGTCAAACATGCAAATGAAGAGGATGAACGCTGCCACAGGAAAAGCATACCCAGCAGTGGATTGGAGGAGCACAGAGCCTGCTGGAGAACAGGATCTGTGGCTGCCCCTCCCCTTCACCATGGACCAGGCAGTGTAGACCCCAGTCACATGCTAGCTGCACCTCCACGTACACCGACTAGGAACAAACATCTTCGGAATTTCACTTTTATAAGGACAATAGAAATCATGGATCCTTTTCTCCTTGATAAATTCATTCGAAACTTTTGGCTCATTGATTTCTGCCTTACATAGCCTTTTGCACTTTTCCAATTCTTTCATGTGCCTTTGCTTCTCCTTATAGATTAGAAACTCCTCCCAAATAAGGCACATGAGTCATCTCCCTGTTCATAATAGCTGTAGAGAGCACAGATACTCAGAAGCATAACATACAGTTGAATCTATTTTGGAATTTCAGGATCTCACCTTTGTCTCCAAATTCAGATTTTAGTTATCAGAGATAACCAAGAAGGTACAATAAAATTTTCTCATGCTTGATGAAATTTCCAAGAAAATAAGCCATTATGTATCTCTGCCCTTTACACTTTCTCGTTCTTTTCCTCAGTATCTAAAAAAATGAGTTAAAATATTTATACCTTTTTCAATAAAGTTTATGTACCCTCAGATCTATTGAACCCTGCATAAAAATAGAAAATACACATGTAGATCACTATTCACTCATCTGAAAAATTTGTCCTAAATTTTTTTAGGACACAATAACTTCAGTAGTATGGGAAATAAAATTTATTATTATTTATACTTGGATAAAGAAAGAAAATAAAATTCCCCAATTCATGGATTCTTGCCTTCTTCTATTTGACATGTCATCTGGTTATAATCAGATCCAAACCTGAAGTGTTTAAATCAATATTCATTTATTGAATACTTCCTATTTACCCAGCACTGTGCTAGGCATGAAAGAGAAATTAATCAGATAAGGTATTCCTTCCAAAGTAGATAAATAGGGAAAAAAATCATGTAATGGAATTACCAAAATAGTGTCATCCTTGTATATTGTAAGTGCTACCTAAGAAAGTCCTGAGGATGAACAAAAGAACGCCATCTTGACTCAAAGAGAAACTTATGAGAAACTATATAGAAGAGGATATCCTTGGTTTATACCCTTCAGTAATAAGTGGATATATTAAATGCAATCTTGGGAATGTTTATCTCATAGGTTAAATAAGATGATTCCTGTGCATTGCTTCTAATTTTTCAAATTTAGAAAATTGAAATATTTTCCAGAATTATACAATTATGCAATTTCTAGGGAAGATGTAGCATAAATCAATAAAGTATGCTAAAGGAGATGAATCTGAGTTGGTCAAATAAATGTCCTCTTTATCTTTCACTTGAGGTAAGAGTTTATTAAGACAATTTGAAATAACAATCATAATAGTGAAATTATTAACAATTTACTTAAAAGGGGAAATGAAATTAACTCACTAAAATAAGAAAATTACATAATTGTCAAGTAACTCAAGTATTA
Organism: Dasyprocta punctata; assembly: GCA_004363535.1. Lineage (NCBI taxonomy): Eukaryota > Metazoa > Chordata > Mammalia > Rodentia > Dasyproctidae > Dasyprocta > Dasyprocta punctata. Next base: position 22,318 of record RJWM01018209.1, on the reverse strand, counting down.
GATCAGCTTATACATTTTAATAATTAATGATAACAATTACAAATCAGATTACATTTGCCTTTGTCACCAGATGTACCCATATGGACTTTGATTCCCTGAGAAGTTTCCACCATTCCAATAACATTTCTTAAAATACTACATATGACTTCCGGGAAGGTGGCAGAACAGTAAGCAGCAGAGTAAGCAGCCTCTCTGAGAGACACAGTCCGGATGCTGGAATACAGCATCATGGGGAAGACAAGAAGGAAGGAAGTGAGTCCTCTGGACCCAGGAAGAATCTAAAGCGAGAACTCTAACCCACAGAAAGAGTAAAAAGAAAAACTTAAATGAAGAAGAAGGCGGTAGCTGGCAACACCTTTGCCTGGAACCGGACCCACTGTGTGAGAAGAGCTGCTGGAACCTGGGGACACCCGATCAAGGTGACATGGCAGTGGTGACCCTGGAGGCCACTGCTGAGAGAGACAGCATTGGAGGAGAATGGCAGTGGATGGGGGAGCAGACCTGGAAGACTGAACAGGCTGACTGTAAGTACAGATGACTCCGTACTCCCATGGGAGAGAGCAATCTGGCTGGGAACCATTTTGGAGTCGGGCCGGATAAGAGCAGAACCAGAACTGCTCCTGGCTCCCTCCAGCAGCCCCTAGCTGGGTGCCAGACCCATGGAAATTGCTCGGACTGAACCCTGCCCCCACATGCATTCTAGGGGCCATCTTGGAGGGTCCCCATGGGTAACAAGCTTGGTCTGGAGGTAGTGGCCCCACACACACTCCAGGAGTGGCAGTGGAGGATCCTGCTGGTGACAGGCCAGGTTTGCAGGTGGAGGCAGCCCCACCCCCCCCACACTCCGCCAGCCATCAGGGAGCCAGTGCAGACTGAGAAAAGCAGCAGACAGCCCTGCACCAGTGCACCCAATGGCCACCATCAGATCTTCATAATCAGCACTGTCTAGAAGAACCAAACAGTCTCACTTCAGAGAAATTGTAGCCAATGCAGGAAGTGCCTGGGACCCCAGTACCAATTTGTCCAGAAGAACCCAGGAATATGTCAAGACAAAGAAGCAAAAGGCAGTCTCTGGCCTCCAATCCAAGCAGAGAAAGTCCAGGAGATGCAAACATGGAAGAGATCAAGAGTCGCACAACTGAAGCTTCTGAGGTGATGGCAACTGAAGTAAAGAAACAACTTCATGAGGCTATAAAAGAAATTAGAACAGAAATACTAACTCAGGTAAAAGAAGAAATGAAAAACATAATGCAAAAATTGCTAGGCATTTCTAAAGAAGACATAGATTTAAAAAATGGAGCATAGGAAAATGAGGGAAATCTTGAATGAACAATACAAAAAAGATTTAGAATACATGAAACAGATTCAAAGAGATATCCAGGAAATTAAAAACTCCATTGAAAGTTGGCAAAACCACTTGAAAGAAACTGAAGATAGTTTGAAACCTTGAAGACGGGTTTGCAGCTTGTGATTGTGAAAGAAAAGATCCCTTAAAAATAACAAGGAACCTGGAAGTAACAATTCAATGGCTGCAAGACAACCCAAAGAAACATAACTTAAGAATAAAAGGTGTGAGTGAAAAAACAGGGGTCAATACAAATGACATTAAAAGTCTACTTACAGAAATAATAACAGGAAACTTCCCAAGCATGGGGAAAGGATCTGGTATACAGATAAGTGAGGCATATAGAACTCCAACTAGTCATAATGAAAGTAAATCTACACCCAGACATATAATAATCAAGATCCCAGAAATTCAACACAAAAACAGAATATTAAAACTGTTAGAGAAAAGAAAACAGATCACCTATGAAGGAGAACCCATCAGAACCACAACAGACTTCTCAACACAAACCATCAGGTCAAGAAGAGCTTGGAGTGAAGTATTTCAAGTCCTGAAAGAAAACAACTTCCAACCCAGATTGATGTACCCTGCGAAACTATCTTCCAAAATTAATGGAGAAACAAGGTAATTCCATGACGAAGAACAGCTGAAGGAATTCATGACCACCGAACCAACCCTACAAAGAATACTGAAGGACATTCTAGAGAGAGATAAAAAAGACCACAGCTCCAGAAACAGTGGCAGAGGGCTATCACCAAGCACGACAGACAATTGAATGGAGAGGAAAAGTAGGCAGTCAACAGCAGGAAAAAAACATGGTAAAGATGAGGCAGTGCATGTTGGCCTGAACCATTAAGGTAGATGGCTGCAATTCACCAATAAAAAGACACACAGGCAGGGTGAATCAGGAGACAGGATCCATCAATATGCTTTATACAAGAAACACATTAAACTCAAAAGGGGGTTCATAGACTGAAAGTTAAAGGAGAGAGAACAATGCTCTATGTGACAGGGAACCAGAAAGAAGTGGAGGTAGCTTGCCCATTAGCTGCACAGTGAACAAGAAAGATATGGCATTTTTATCCAAAGGAAAGCTACTCAGCTATAAAGAAAGATAAACTCAAGCCTCTTGTAGGTAAATGTATACAACTTAAGATCAGGTTCATGGATGAAATGATCCAGAGTCACATGGGTGAACATCATGTTATCTCCCTAGTACAAAAAAACTAAAGGAGTTAGTAGGATTCAAAATACACAATACATATTGCAAAAATGAAAGGGAAAGAAATATCTAAAAAGGGAGGGCAGTGGCCATTGTCAATCTATTATCATGATTTGAATCCTGTATTGTTTTCATTGTTCTGTTTAGTTTTGTTTTATTCTATTTCAGTTTGTCTAATTTTATTATATTTGATGGCATGGACAGCTCTTTCAAAGATAATAAAATACACTATGGTAGCCATTATTGATATCCAATCACCTTGTTTTGAAGTCCTGTATCGCTTTCATTGTTTCGTTTTGAGTCATTTTATTCTATTTTGATTTGTTTGATTGAATTTTGACTGATGATATAGGCAACTGCTTAGAAGATAACAAGAGGCATTATGGCAACAAGTACTGTTTTACTATTGTTTAGAAGTCCTGTATTTCTTCCATTGTTTTGTTTTTATTGGTTTTGTTCTGTACTATTTTGTTTGATTATATTATGCCTGATGATATGGACCGTTATTTTGAAGATAACAAGAGGTATTATAAGGGGAAAGGATGAAAGAAGGAAGGGAAAAGGAAAAAGACATAAATTTGTATATATGTACACATAAGATAGTTAAAATGACTATAATAAATGCATTAGCTGTTGAAGAAGAACAGTTAGTACTCATATGATTAGATCAATTTTACATGTCTATATCTGTTAATCTAAACAACCCTTTTGAAGGTAGCAGTATGTGATATTACAACCGTTGTCAAATTCCTATCGTCTCATTTTGTAAACCTATAACATTATTGTATTGGATTTGTTGTTGTTGTCTGTTTGTCTCTTTTGTTTTTTGTTCTTCTTTTCTGTGCCTTTTTTCTCTTAAATAAAAAATAAATAAAATTAAAATAAATTAAAATACTACATATGGTTATTTGTCAAAATGTCCTTTCTTTCTATAAGTTGCTGCTATTCCAACAGCAGTCTCTCAGTTGACAGTCTTTGGTGTCATTGTCCCTTTGGAGCATTTGGAGTATAGTCAGGATTAAATTTCTCTGTACATACTGCAGCTACTCACATGAGCATCATGGTTTCTCACTCAGAATTGCAATGGTTTCTAGTCCCTAACAAAGGATTGTCTGTCCCTCTAGGTCGAGGGTTCAGTGAAGAGAAAATTCAACATTCTCCAAACATTTATGGCAAGTCCTGGAGTCAACACAATTTAGGAATCACAAGGTTGTGTTTAGTACCATCAACACTAAAATAGGAAAAATGAAATGTGATAGATTCTTAAGAGAAAATGCCAAGCTTGAGATGATTCAGATGCTGTTAAACCTATAATACAAGCAGCTGTTCCAACTATGCTCAGTAAGGTACTAGAAAACCTACTTAAATTTAATGAAAAGGCAGGAATGCAGTCAAGAAATAGAAACTACAAAGAGAGGGAGAGAGAGAAGCGGAAACAGAAAGAAGGCTGTTTACTGTAAAGACACACAAGGAATATAAGGCAGAGGACCTTATGTGTCTTGTGAGTTGTTTTGTAAACCAGGACCACTGGTAGATCAGACAAGCATAAGCATTCTTGTAAGACAATAAGACAAAATAGTTAAGAACAGAGCTCATCTGCAAAACCCTGACTATGTCCAAGTAGTAGCCCAAGATACTCTTTAAAATCCTCCTTTTTACTTTGCTTCTTTGCGTGTCTTCTATTTAGTACACTTGTTTACTTCCTATTTTTCTTTAATCATTACTGTTGCATTTTTGAAATGTAGCTCAAATGTCATCTCCTCTAAGAAGTCCCATTGCTGTTTTTGTTCCTGGTATGTGCCCTATATAGCACACTGCCATAATGCTTAGGACACTTTGTTTTAATAACCTGTTCACTTGCTTTTTCAGGCTTTTCTCCCTGGATGGGAACACTTTGCAAGTTCATATCAACCATCATCGTTTGCTGGATTTTGGAAAGAGATAAATATTAAGCAAATTCTGTTTAATCTATCACTAAAGAATTTATACTACAGCTTCTTCACTATGGCCCTCACTGTGTTTTCCTAATATAGTGCATTGAGAACTATTTCCCTTTATAGTGACTACTTCAGATCTACTATTTATATCATAATATTCATACAATACAAAATAAAGTGCAAAGGTTAACAACTATGTGGCAAATGTGGGTAAGGTGCAAGTTCAAGGAGGGAAGCGGTTCCATGGGACCCCAGAAGGATCTGAAGTGAGAATTGAAGCCCACAGGGAGAGCAAAGACAGAGGCTTCAGCGAAGAAGGAGGTAGCAGGCAGTGCTTTCTCTCTGAGCCAAGACTCACTGTGTGAGAGGGGCAGACCAAACCTACAGATGCCCAGTGACAACTGGTGACCCCAGAGGGCTTTAAGAGAAATGCACCAGTGAAACAGAGCAGTGAACAGAGTAAACTGCAGTGGCTAGTGAATTATTCAGGTTCAGACATCCTTCAAGAGAGGGCAATTGGCCTGTAGCCATCATGGAGATGGGCCAGCTGAGCTGGAACTCAGAATAGCTGCAAGCCCCATCTAGTGGCTACCAGTTGCAAAGGTCAAGTCATCAATTCAAATCAGCAAGAGGTCAGGGAGCTGAGTTCACCAGCAGGAGGCACACAGCATATTACAGGCTGAACAAATCTGTTTCCAGTCTCATAACCAAAAACCATCCTGAACCTCAGTGAAACTAAAAGTGCAGCCTTCTAGGATTATCCTACACCCTGCCATAAACCAGTTTGCTGGGATTAATCAACTTGGACCTGGACACTGCCTCCCCATGTTATCTACCAGTAACAATCAAGTTCCTTTCTTCTTTTTCCTTTTTTTTTTGTTTGTTTCATTTGTTTTTTTCTTGATTGTTCCTGTTTTTATATGAGTGTGAACATGGTTTCTACTTTTTATTGTTGCTGTTGTTCTGTTCTCTTTTAAATATTCTCCCCTGAGGGGAAATCACTATATTGACTTGTTATTTGCTATGAACAATTTTCTGGTTTGTTTTAGATTTTTCTATATAACCACAAATCTAGTTCATATTGTTAAAGGTGGAAAATTAATAATTATCACAGTTTGCCATTTTCTATGCTGTGTTTCATGCTATTGTTATTGCTGACTCTATACTTTAGCCCAAGTGATATAATTAAATCAGTTGTATTTTCTGGTATACCAACACTAAGATTGCCAAAGCGTAATAAAAATACTATAGGCCAGTGCCAAAGAATCAGGGACTGGAGCAAGTAGGCATCAACTTCTCCCCAATAAATTAAAGAGGCAGGATCTTGCAATAGACTCAAGACCCAAAAGCCAGCTCGAGGCCAGAGATTTAGCTCAGTGGCATAAGCACCTGCCTGGCAAGCATGAGGTTATGAGTTTGAACACCGGTACAAAAAAAAAGCCAGCTACACCTGGAAGACACCTATGAGAAGCTATTTCCTAAGGTTCTAAATACGAATAATAAAGTTACTCACCATAAGCAATTTGCAAGACTCAATGCAGCACTTACACTCAAAAAATAGAAAATAAGAAGACACTTAAACAAGATGAAACTCCAGACTTCTAGCTCACCAAGGTCAAAGCCAGAAGGCAATGAGGTAGAACAATTTGAAAGCTACCCACCTGAAATCTCTGAACTTAGAACACAGGAAGTAACAAAGCAGATGAAGAAGATTCTAGAAAATAATCAAACCAGAAATAATTTCTCAGATAACTACAGAGATGGTGACCATAATGAAATACATGTTAAGTAATTTTAAAGAAGACGTATACTGAAAAATAGAGGAATTTAGGAAAACGATGGAAATCATCAACAGACAACATAGGAAAGAAATGAAACCCATGAGACAAATTTAAACAAATATCCAGGAAATTAAAAATCCCACTGAAAGTATATGCAGCAGAATGAGCCAATGTGAGGAAACATTGGATATAGAAAACACAGGATTTCAGTTAGCGATCATGAAAGGAAACTTTCCTTAAAAGTAGCAAGGGTCCACAAGAAATCATCCAGCAGCTGGTAGATGATGCAAAGAAAAACGTAACATTGATCAAAGTCAATGAAAAAAGAGATGGTGAAAATGACATAAAAAATCCTTTTCAAAGAATTCATGGCAGAAAACTTTTCAAGCATGGAGAAAGAATTTGACACACAGATAAGTGAGGCATATAGAACTCCATCTAGCTATGATCAAAATGTTTCTACATCAAGGCTTATAGTAGTCAAGATTCCAAAAATTCAACACAAAAGCAAAATACTAAAAGCTGTTAGAGAAAAAAGTCACATATAAAGGAAAGCCCATCAGAATCACAGCAGACTTTTTAATATGAAACCTCAAGTAAGGAAAGCCATGAGTGAATTATTTCAAGCTCTAAATGAAAACAACCTCCATGTGACACGAACCTAGAAAAAGAGCAGGGGTAGATATTCTATTCACAAACAAAGTGAATTTCAAGCCAAAATTGATCAAGAAAGACAAAGAAGATCACTACATCCTTATAAAGGGAACAGTCCAAGACAAAGAGATAATAATCATAAATATATATGCATCAATACCAGCACAACCTACCATATAAAACAAATATTACTACACATGAAAAATCAAATAAGTACTAATACAGATTTTCAGCAGAGATCACAATACCACACTGTCATAAATAAACAGATCAATTAGACAAAATATCAACAAAAAAATCAAAGCTAAGCCAAATGTTCAAACAAATGGACTTATCTACAGAATGCTCCATCCAACAATATCAGAATATACACTTTTCTCAGCTACACAAGGGATGTTATCCAAAATAGACCATACACTTGCTCATAGAACATACTTAAGTAAATACAAAGAATTGAAGTTATCGTATACATATTATCAGGCATGTTGCAAAGAAATTGGAAATCAGTGCCAAAAGAAACCACAAGAGCTACATAAACATATGGAAATTAAATAATACCCTCCTAAACAAACAATGAGTCATAGATGAAATTTAAAAAGACGTTAGACAATTTCTGCAATTAAATGATATTGCCAATACAACATACTAGAACTTATGGTATACAATAAGCTGCCCTACAAGGGAAATTTATAGCAGCAAGTTCCCACATCAGGAAAATAGAGTGAACTCAAACAACCTAACGTTTAACCTCAAGCTTCTAGCAAAAAAAGAGCAAGTCAAGCTCAAAGTTCATATGAGGGAAGGAATTATACAGATTAGAGCAAAAATTAATGCAATGGAAACTAAGAAAACAATGCAAAGAATCAATAAATCAAAGATTTAGTTCATTGAAAGATTAAATAATATTGACAAACACTTAGTCAATCTTAACAAAAAAGGAGGAAAAGTCTCAAATCCATGCAATTAATAATAAAAATGGTGAAACTACCATGATCCTGCAGAAATCCAGAAGATTGTCAATACCTACTTCAAGAACCTGGATTCTAATGAGATTAAAACACGGGGAAAAAAGACAGATTTGTAGGTACATATTAATTACCAAATCTGAATCAGAAGATGTAAAAAGTCTAAATACACCAGTATCAGTCAATAAAATTGAAGATGTAATTGAAAACCTATCAACAATGAAAAGCCCAGGCTCTGACAGATTCACTATTACGTTCTACAAGATATTTAGAGAAGACTTAATGCTGCTACTTCTCAAACTCTTCAATGAAATTGAAATGGAAGCAACACTCTCAAATTCATTCATGGAAACAAACATTACCCTGATATCAAAACCAAATAAGGATCCAACTGAAAAAGAGAACCATAGGCCAATCTCCTTAATAAACATAGATGCAAAAATTCTGTATAAGATATTGGCAAACAGAATGCAGCAAATGATCAAGAAGATTGTACAACATGACCAAGTAGGATTCATCCCAGGGATGTAAAGATGGTTCAACATATACTCATCAATACATGTAAAATACACCATATTAACAGATCCAAGCACAGAAAACACATGATCATCTCAATAGATGCTGAAGAAGCTTTTGAAAAAATTTAACATCAATTCATGATAAATATCCTATAGAAAATTGGGCTGGGGGCTTAGCTCAGCAGCACAAACACCTACCTAGCAAGTGCGAGGTCGTGAGTTCAATCCTCGGTACAAAAAAAAAAAAAAAAAAGAAACTTTGTTAGGGTACAGATAATGAACATATTTTGGTGAATTTATACAGTAATGTTACTTTAAGCCTTTTTGTGATGTTGTAACTTGTGTCCTTACAATTTTACTTTTGAATTGTTCATTGCTTGTATATAGGCTAACACTAGATTTCTGTATATGGCTTTGTGACTTTGTACCAAGACTTTGCTAAACCTGCTTCTCTGTTCTATTGATTTTTATGTTGATTCTTAAAAAAAAAGAAAGAAAATTGGAATAGATGATATTTTTCTCAATCTGATAAGAGTCATCAATGACAAACCAACAGCCAGCATCATGCTAAATGGCCAAAAACTCAAAGTTTTCACTCTAAACTCAGGAACAAGTAACCACTCTTATTAAATATAGTTCTGAAAACACTGGCCAGAGCAATTAGACAAGAGAATGAAATAAAAGGAATATGGATAGGAAAGAAGAGAGCTAAATTATCATTATTTGTAGATGATAGATACTCTGCATGCATGACCCCAAAAACTCCACCTAGAGACTTGTTGATTTTTAATAACCAAATTCAGTAGCATAGCTGGATACAAAGTCAACATTCAAAAATCAGTAACATTTCTGTATATGTGTAAAAAATCACTGAGAAAGAAACTAGGGAAATAAAACTTTTAAATAGCATTCAAAGAAATGAAATACTAGGAACTGATCTAACAAAAGAAGTAAAAGACCTCTACAATGACAACTACAGTACTCTGAAAAAGAAGACTGAAGAAAAGAACAGAAAATCAAAGATATCCCTTGTTCTTGTGTAAGAGAAACCAATACAGTAAAAATGTCCGTACTTCCAAAATTGTTATACAGATTTAATGCAATCCCAATCAAAAATCCAACAGTGTATCTCACAAAATTTTTAAAAAATCCTAAAATTCATTCGGAACTAGAAGAGACCTAGAATAGCAAATGCAATTCTGGGCAACAGAGGCAAGGTAGGTGGTATCACAATCCCTGAGTTGAAACTGTACTACAAAACTATTGTGATAAAAACAGAATGGTACTGGAAAAAAACAAAAGAGAGAACTTGAGGATCAGTGGAACAGATTAGAAGATGGAGAAGCAACTCCAGAAATACTCAGTCACCTAATCTTGGACAAAGGAGCCAAACACCTTCACTGGAAGAAAGATAGCCTGTTTAATACATGGTGCTGGAAAAATTGGCTTTCCACATTCACTAAATATTAAAATAGAAACACTAAATCTGCCGGAAGATGGAATAGGTAGAACCCTTAAAGACACTGGAGTAGGCAAAGACTTTATTAACAAAATCCCAATTACCCAGGAACTATCACAAAGAATCAACAACTGGGATCCCACTGTATTAAAAAGGTTTTGCACAGCAGAGAAAAAAATAAAACCACCAACAAAGTGAAGAGACAAACCACAGCATGGAGAAAATTTTTGCTAGCTGTTCCTCAGACAAGGGACTACTATCTAGAATATATAAAAAACTCAAAAAATTAGGCACACAAATTTAAAGACCCAATCCACAAATGGGCATCTGAAATGAAGAGATACTTTTCAGATGAAGAAATAGAAATAGTAAATAAATATATGAAAAAATTGTTCAACACTGCTAGTTATTCAAGAGATGCAAATTAAAATAATCCTGAGATTCCATCTTGCCCCATAAAGAATGGCTATTATCAAGAAATCAACCAATAATAAATGCTGGTAGGGCTTCAGATAAAAAGGAATCCTTCTCCACTGTTGGTGTTCTTGTAGACTGGTTCAACCACTGTGGAAATCAGTGCAGAGATATCTCAAAAAACTAAAACCCAGCTACTTCTCTTGACAGTATCTTCCTGAAAGAATTAAAAGCATCATACTACAATGATATATACATACCCATATTTATGGTGGCACAGCTTGTAATATCTAAATCTTGGAAACAGTCCAAATGCCCATTAACTGAAAAATGCATAAAGATGTGGATTTTTTTTTATACAATGGAGTACTACTCAGCCATAAAGAAGGATAAACTTGAGAAAAATCATCGCTAAATTGATGGACTTTAAGAACATACTCTTACAGGAAATAAATTGGACACACATGTGAAAATATCACTTTGCTTCTCCTGCATAAGAAACTGAAAGTGTAAATCAGGTTCAAAATGTATAATAGATACTGTGAAATTGGAAGAAAATGTTCAAATGAGAAGGGAGACTAGCAAGATGGAGGAAAGAAAAAAAGAAAAAAACAAGAAAAGAAGGAAAACCTGAAAACAAAGCTTTTGTAAGTAAGGAGGGGAAGAAGGGTTGAAGGAGGAGTAGAGAAATGTGGAAAAAAGAACCAAGATAGATTTTTTTTATTTTAAAAAGAATAAAAACAAGCAAAATATGGGCCTCTGGCAGACTGAGAACAACTAGTTCCAAGCCTCTCCCCATGAGTCAGCACCATTTGCAGATCGGGGTTAGAGCAAACAATGACCACAGCACCAAATAAGCCCAGTCTGGGAACTGGTGTGGTGCATGGCCACAGCTGGACTGGGAACAGCCAGGCCCCAGCCCCCTCAGGCACACAGGCTGGCAGACAAGAGGTACCCCCCCGCCATAAGCAACCAGCTTATCTGGAGAAACACAGGCTGTGATGATAGCTATTGAGGTGAAATGCAATTGGATGCCTGTGGTGCTTTGGTGTTTCACTAACATTGCAGGTATAGGGCCAGTAGTCTCATCATAGGTTCAGAGGATATCGCTAAGCAATGTGTCATCAGTGGCAGGGGGCGGGGGGGCTGTCCTTCGGAGGGTTGCAATCATTGTTGATTCTCTATGGTCTTGTTTTGAGGTCCTATGTCATTTCCATTGTTTTGTTGAGTTGGGTTTTATTCTCCTTTGTTTTGTTTGACTATGTTAAATTCCATGACAGAAGAAGCTATTTCAAGGGTAGCAAGATATATTATGGTAGCAATTTTGGATTTACTATTGGCTTGTTTTGAAGTCCTTTATCACATTCACTGTTTCATTTTTATTGTTTCTATTCTATTCTGTACTATTTGATTTATACTATGTCCAAAATTATCTGCAGCTATTTTGAAGACATCAAGGGGCATCATGGTAACTACTGTCGATTTTGTAGTGTTTTGAAGTCCTGTATCTCTTACACTGGTTTGTTTTGATTGCTTTTATTCTGTTATATACTCTTTAAAATAAAAAATAAAATAAAATAAAACAAGTAAAATGAAACAGAACGAAGCCAATCATAACAAACCAGTGTAAGCAACACAGGACTTCAAAACAATTTGGAATCAACAATGGTTACCATAATGCATCTTGTTGTCTTCAAAGCAGCTGTAGATACCTTCAGACATAGTAGAAATCAAACAGAACAGAGTAGAACCAATAAAAATAAAACATTGAAAGCAATAAAGGACTTCAAAACGAGACAACCGTAATCCAAACATAATATATCTTGCTATCTTTGAAAGAGTTGCCCATTCCATCAGATACAACAAAATCAAATAAAACAAAACAGAATAAAACCCAACACAACAAAACAATGAAAATTATACAGGATTTCAAAACAAGATAATAGGGAGTTAACAATGGCTACCACCTTAAGGTGATCCCCCATCAATGCCACACTATGTACTGTGATCCTCTGAATAGATGATCAGACCACCGGCCCTAGACCTGCAAAATCAGTGAAACACCAAACACCACAAGCATCAAATTGCATTTCACCTCAGTATTTGCCATCACAGTCTGTGTTTCTCCAGATCAGCAGGTTGCTTACTAGGGGTGGGGTTGGCTCTTCCTGTTTTCAAGCTCATGTGGCCAAAGGGGCTGGGGTCTGGCTGTCCCCTGGCGGCAGCCTACACATGGTACTGGTTCACAGAGCGGACTTTCTTCTTGTTGATTTCTTGTTCTCTTCCCCTGCAGTCTGTGAATGGTGCTGACTCACAGGAAAAGGCTAGTGTCTGGCTGTCCCCCAGGTGGCGGTGGCCCATGCATGGCACTGATTCACAGAGGGGGCTTGCTTCTTATTGATTTCTCGTTCTCTTTCCCCACAGTCCATGAATGGTGCTGACTCACCAATATATATTATGTACAGGTACAAATTCCCTATGTTGAATGTGATTATTATGTATACCTAAAATGTGCCAATAAATTTAATTAATTTTTAAAAACTCAGCTGGGCATGGCGGTGCACACCTTTAATCCCAGCACTTGAGAGGCTGAGGTAGGAGGAACATTGTGAGTTTGAGGCCGGTTTGGGCTACAACGCGAGCACAAGCCCGGCCTGAGCTACATAATGCGACCCTGCCTCAAAAAACTAGGGTCGGGAGGTTGGCTCAGAGGCTTAAGCGCCTGTCTGGCAGGCATGAGGTTGTGAGTTTGATCCCTGGTGCTGAAAAGAAAAATTTTTTTAAACTCCATCCTATGCTTCCTTCTTTTTGCAATCCCAACTGAGTCTGTTACCCAAATTTCCCTAGTTTAGCCTAGTGAGAAGTGTAATCAAGGATTTGAATGATGAGAAGACATTTTTTTTTTTTTGCGGCACCGGGGATTGAACTCACAGCCTCGCTCCTGCCAGACAGGCGCTTAAGCTGCTGAGCCAAACTCCCGGCCCTGGTTTTTTTGAGGCAGGGTTGCACTATGTAGCTCAGACCGGCCTTATGCTCACATTGTGGCCCAAGCTGGCCTCAAACTCACAACGCTCCGCCTACCTCAGCCTCTCGAGTGCTGGGATTAAAGGCGTGCGCCACCACGCCCGGCTTGAGAAGACATTTTTTATATGACATATGAAGTCAATGAAACAAGCCCAGTTTTACCCATATAGATTGGACATTTACCAGGGGAATTATTTGCCCAAAGACTGGAGAATACAGAGTGGTACACGGCAAATACAAAGGCATCTAACTCCATGCTCAGCTGTCAGGGAAAATTCTAGCATTTAGATGGCATAAATTGATATTTATTATGAAAGAGGAAAAAATGAGATGGTGGGTATGGGAAAAGAATATTTGATAAGGCAACCAGTAATAACTGGGTGTGGTGTTGCATACCTTTAATCTTAGCACTCAGGAGTTTGAGTGCTCATTAGTGCTATGAGTTTTAAGCCAACCTAGGCTACATAGTGAGTTCAAGTCCATCCTAAACTACATAGTGAGACCCTGGCTCACCAAAACAAAACAAAACAAAACAACCAATAATTGGAGCTCCAGGGGTAGATAGAGAATTTAAAAACTAGGAAGCCGAGGCAGTTCTGAGAATTAGATCCCAGATGCAATGAGTGCTGGTTGGAGCAACCATTGTGAAGATTCAAGAGGTGGCAGGTCCAGTACACACTGAGCCTTAGAAACTACATCAACATGCTTGGTCTTTGTCTTTTAAGATTGCAGGAAAAGACTTCAATTTGAGAATGACAGCACAATACTGGCTTTAGAAAGATCCCTCTAGTCCTTCTTTATAGAACAATTTGGAAAGGAACAATGCTGGGGCAGACGTACCGGTAAAGAGGCTGTGGGAGTGACGCAAGTCCAATATCATGGTTCTCTACAGTTCTGTTCATATGACTAGAATAAATCAGGCAGATGCTGAGTGACAGATATCTAAGCTGTAGAGCACACTTCACTTAGTAAATGACTGGGAGAAAAGAAGAAAAGAATCTAGGAAAGAGACTTTGGATAGTGATAAACCCTTTCTTGTCTAGTTAGCCTATTCAAGCATGACCCTTTTCACTTCTAAGCTTCTAGCATCACCTCATAGGTTTGACTTACTTGGCATATGGCCTGAATTCAGTTCTTTAATTAAAACTGTCTGGTTATGTGCACCATATATTTCACAGTGATGAAATGTGATGAAAACCACCTCTGGGTTTATTGATTGAGTGTATTTTCCCTGCATTAAGTTGTCAAAACAGGTTTCTGTTGTTCTGGTCACTTCCTCCATGAAGCCAATCCTGACTTCCCCAGAGAAAAAGGAGCTCCTACCTCCAAGTTCTTATTGCATTACACAAACCTCTATCATTTAATGTTTCATCAAAATTATCTGAGTCTCCACTAGACTATCAGATTTTAAGGCAGGATATCTTCTTTTATCTTTCTACCTATAGTGCCTGCAAGTGCCAGAAAAATATGATTATGATTAAATAAAAATACTATCATGATTAAATACATTAAATTATTTCACTGATATCACTTTTGCAATATAGAAAAAAATCACTTCTCCTGACATAGTGAGGAACTCAGGGCAAATAGATGCTCCATATTTCTCAAGTCTATTAAGCATTTGTATTAATTTAAAATGAGGAAAACTATCATGAGGGATAATCTGAAAATGTTTCCCAATCTATTTATTTTGTATGATGATGGGGTAAATAACATGAAATGCAATGAGTATGAGCAGACTGTGGTTTCCTAATGTATCACATACCAATCAGAAAACTCTACAATGTCAGCCCTTTGTAATGTCCTTTGCTTCATAATTCAGGCACTGACAGTCAGAAACTGAAGCTGAAATGCAATGATTCATTCAAAGTAGACCTGATATCCCAGCCTTTCCAGGGTGCTCATCTACATAATTGTATGTGTTACTCATTTTCTCTCTCCCTCAGTCAATCCTTACACTCTACCACCAGAGCCCCCAAAGCTTGAAAAATCAGAGCTGGGGGTAGGCAGAGAAACACCGATGAGAACACCCTGGTGGCAGCGTTCACATCTTCCTGTCTCTTCCCGCCAGCCTGGCCTTCCATTTACGTCTGGGTGCTGGTTCTATCAAACTTCTGTCTTGTATCAATTTTTAGCAGCATGGATAATTTATTGCATCTAGGATGATAGAAAACCAGCTTTATACATCATTCAGCTTGCAAAAGATGTGTAGCTTCAGTTCCTTAATGGTGTCATTTTGGCTGAATGCTATTAACAGATTACCCCTGCCTAGGGCAGTGGAGCATGTGCAGCAGAAAGATAACCTTGTGTTCGTAATTTAATATTAACTGTTTTCTCCATAGTACCTCTTTCCAGTACATTAACAACAAACCAATATGGCCTTGTCCCCTGCGGTCGTATTCTTCAGCAAAAAAATGGATTACATGATAGCAAGTTCCTGAAGATTTCCAATGAAGTATTACAAATCACTCAACACCCGCTCTGCAGAAATGAAAAATAAACAGGCTTAGATTCAATCAAATTTAATTCCTCCAATTTAGCTTTACCGCACTTCAAAGGGTGCTCTTATTAATGTCTTGGTGAACAAATTTAACAGTCATTTTTCGTCCTTCTTATACGAAAGCCTGCAGTTGTGTTCAACATATAGTGAGATCAAGAAACTGTTTTATTTTATTTTATTTTTTCAGTGACTACTCTGTCACA
The DNA here is from genome assembly GCA_004363535.1 of Dasyprocta punctata. Classification (NCBI taxonomy): domain Eukaryota; kingdom Metazoa; phylum Chordata; class Mammalia; order Rodentia; family Dasyproctidae; genus Dasyprocta; species Dasyprocta punctata. The sequence goes on along the minus strand of RJWM01018209.1, from coordinate 6,296 downwards.
GTTTGATATAAAAGTGTAAGCCATTTACAGAAAACTCTTTATGGAATTTTTATCCTATTCCATTCCCGGGAGCTAAATTTATATCCTGCATTAGCTATCATAGCACTAGAGTATTAGTCTTCTCCCTTTGCGAGCAGTTCAGGGCAGTCGGAGGCACTATCACTCTCCACCACTCACATACACAGGCATTACGAGTTTATCTCATCTTCTGCAGCAAGTACCCGGCCCAATTCATTCCTTTAGGCTACTTTACTAATAACCTATTCCTTATCAGGGCCTCTCCACCTCAGCTTGTGATCAAAGACCCAATTAATGGAATGGAGAAAGGTGAAGCATTCAAATAATGGAGACAGCTGTTTTTCTCTGTTAGAGAAAATCCATTTGTATTGTTATCGCACTCGCAAGTTCCCTGGCTCCTGTTTAATTCAGTCTTCCTCTATTTCTGCTGATGATAAAAAAAAAAAAGTCACAATGAACTCCGAAGAGAATGGCAGAAACATCAGCGTGTTTCAACTCAGTCTGAGAGTTATCACCCCAAAAGTGAAAATACAAGCAGATAAGAGGAGGAAATGTCCAACAAAGACCGTATCAAAAATATTTTAAATTTTTTCAAGCAGCATTCACTATTCATCACCCTGACTTTGTTTTTCTTTCTTTTTTCTTTCTTTCTTCTTCTTCTTTTTTTTCTTCTTCCTTGTGGATGTTCAGTCTCTGCCCTATCCTGTGTGACTCAGCAGTCTACATCAGCAGAGCAGGCGTTGATAATATCTTGAGTTCCACATCACTTGGAAAATAATTAAAGGCAGAAAGTAATCATAATTGGTTGGTGCAGGCGTTTTTATGAACTTCATGCACTTATGGGTCCAGGAAACCTTAACTCGAGCTCCGACTTTAAGGAGGATATTTCTTCACAAGTCACACCATTTTCCCCTAAACTGAAATTAAACTGTTTATTTTTTTTCCTCCTTTAAATATTTTAAGCATTTCCTGCCCTTGCTGACAAGCATGCTTCTCTTAACTGAGCCCCAGCATGAGAAGATGTTATCAGGGATTCTCAGGCACTCAGTATGAGCACAGCCCACCATTTCTCCACTAAGAAACCTCACTTGTCTGCAAATGCTCCGTCCTTCCTTCTTGGTAATGGAGCAGGAAAGCGCAGACCTCTTGGATTTTGAGTTAATGCTATGCTGTCTATATTTTCTCTTAATAAAAGCAATTCAGATTTGAAACTGGAAGAGAAACAAAGATAGTCCTTTGCTCTTACAGTGTGTGGAACATATTTCCTTGTAAGGGTCTAAATCCAGGATTGTTTTTGGTTTTGTCAAATAAGAAGAGAAACATGTACATTGTTTTTCTCCTCTCAGGAGAATTCCCTTGGAAAGCCAGAATGAGAATCACATATTTGAATTCCTGCCTGAACACATATAACTAGCAAAATAAACACGTACAAAGCTCCAGTATAGGCAATGAATAGAGACAGCAGAATCTTAAAGGGCTGTTCTCCCAGGCTGATAGCTCACAGGGGATTCTGAGATGTGTGTGAGACCGAGCAGGAAAAAAAAAAAAAAAGAAGAAGAAGAAGAAGAAGAAGAGGAAAAAGAAGAAGCCTTGTGCATTTGCACGCAAAATGAACAGTTAAAAGATTTTATGGAAATACAGAATAATATTTTCCAGCATGGACTGATAAATTAGTCAGGTTTTTCTGCCATTTTCCCACAATTTCAACCTTTAAAAATAAAAACAATTTCAATAGGCCTTTTACTTCTGTACTAGAATGAAGCAAACCTTTCTTCATTTGCATGTCATAGATTTTTATATCCTTTCCTTAATGTAGAACCTACAGCAAATAGATATAAAATAAAAACAAATCACCTTTCTCAAAAAGACGTAAAATAGTAAAAGTATAAACTATCAATAATTCCCTGTAGGCACACTAAAATATAGAGACATTATTGGTGTCAATGCAGTAGAAAAACAAATTAAGAAATGCAGCTTTAATCCTTCATCTGCAAAAGAAAAGATCTATAAACCCTTTAGTGCATTTTAACTTTATCTATATAGAGGCAATAATATAGTTGTATACTCACTTTAGTCATTTTAGAATTACAGAAAAGAAGTACCTTCTTTTGTTTTTAATGGAAGATTTTGTCAGCCAGGATAGGCTGGTTACAATTGTACAACAACCAACCACAAGAACCTCAGTGGTTAAAAGCATTTATTTCTCTTTCACACTATTTCCAGTGAGGATTAGCAAGGTGCTTGTTACGAATTAACAATTGGTGGTCAACTTAACACCAGCTGAATTAAATTGGCATGGTACTGAGTGTAGATGGCCCACCTGAATAAAGTTGCCAGCATAAAAGGAGACATGGAAAGGAAGAGTGGGGCATTGTGGGTTCTCCTAAGTGTCATCATTTTGGTGCCATTAGTACTCCTGGAGGAGCTTGTCATGCTGGCTTCCCCTATATGAATTTCGCCATTATCATCAGAGGAGCTTGGGACCTTACCGCTGAGAGTGGCTGTGGTTTATTTTGGGGGAGCTCTGCTCCTTACATTGAACATCGCTTCCTGGTTCTGAGGTGAAGATGTGTGCTGTTTAATGTCCAGGTCAAGCTTGTCACACGGGCTTCCTGACATGTACTTGACTGTTGTCATTGTCAGAGGAGCTCAGGACCTCATTGTCACTGAAGATGGCTGTGGTACTTTTCAGGGAGCCCTGGTCCTTATTTTGAGCATTGCTTCTTGGCTCCAGTGCAGGGCCCTCAACCTACTGGCACAGATGTTTCACCCCTCTGGCACAGACTTTCTAGCTTCCACTGCTGACCTTTGGCCCTTTCCAGTGCAGATCAATAAAACAGACTAGCATGAGTCATTGTCACAGGATCTAGACCTCTAGTTGGACTCATGGGAGGCATTGTCATGGGCTCTAGGTTTTCAGCTGGACTCATGTGGGACATTACTGTGGGATCCAGGCCCTCGGCAGGATTTTCTAGGTCTTTAGTGTTGTAAATGTATTTCCTGCACTTTCTTGTATTTAACTCTAGGTGACCATCCTAAAATAGTATTATAAATTCTGTGTCCTGTATGTAATTGTTCTCCTTGTAAACACTGACTACAACCGTGTTCAGGGACATGAATGACAAAGGTTCCATCACCTTACAGAACTTGGTGTTTGAGGATCTCGTGAGGAAGATCATGAAGAGTGTGTCCCCATTATTATTCACAATGGTCTAGCTGGGATTTTCATTATTTCCACTCACATGTTATTGGCCAAAGGTAGTCACATGTCCACAACTAATTTCAAAGAAGGCACTAACAGAGACCTAGGAATCTTGGCAAGCACAAATGTGTGTCACAGGAACTATTTGTATTTATTCCAATGTTTAAGAAAGGAGAGTGTACTTAAGATAATGTTCTTTATTCAACCTCTCATTTGAAAAGACATGGCAATCATGTGGTGTCTACAGTCACGTCCACATTTAAGTTTGCTTTTCTTTTTTTTTTTTCTCAAGATAAATGTTATATGTACTATGTCATATATACTATGTAAAGAAGACAGGCGTCTACTCAAGAGAAACACTTAGTCTGTGAAAGAGAAATAGGTTTTATGCTCAAGTTTTGTCTTATTTTTATAACAGAAAGGCCTTGAGGACACATATGTAGAATTTCCCTGATTCAGATCTAGTAGGTTTACTAAATGAAAGCATTTTTGTGCTCTCAGTGCTTTGTTAGATTATATTATCCAACTGGATAGCTTTTAAAATGAAGTATTCTGGCCTAGGGTACTTAAATCTATACTTTTTCCCTTCCTGTGTCCATTCATTCAAACATCATTCATTCATTTATATGTTCCATAAATAACATTGAAGGTCTACTATAGCCAGACACTTAATCAGTTTTCATATTAAGGATCAAGAAGAAAGCAAGTCCCTATAAACCCAGATTAGAGAAGGAGTCCAGAATATAAATTTCATGGAAGAGAGAATAGAAAGGGAATAGGGGAAGAATAGAGGAAAAGGCAAAGGGAGTAATGGGCGGATGGAAATGATCAGACTATGGTATATGCTTGTATAAATATGCCAGATAACTCAAGCATATGACAAAAAAGGGGAGAACAATTACCTTTTTTTTATAACATACTACTATTACCAGTAATAAAGGCTAGGAATTACAAACGTTAAACATAAAACAGTACTTTGTACTAGTCACATTATTTTTATTGTAGAAGTAGTCAGTAATCTGATTACCTTGATATACAGACACCTCTTTGAACTCATGTCTGTTTGTTCTTCCTTAACCTTTTCTCTGGATTGTTCTACATCTAACCACCTTGCAGAGGTCCCTAATCTACCAGCAATATAACTTCCAGCAGGTTTGCCTTAGGTGCTTCTCTCCCTTTGACTAGATATCCTGTTTCCCCAGTTCTACTTCTTCACTGCTCTGCTCTACGATCCCTTCTCTCAGTCTCATCATGAGCTCTGAGCCCTGTAGTTTCTGAAGTTTATTAAAACTTTATTATTTGGCTATTGTTCATGTGGCCCCAAATGTATGAAGTTTCTACTTACAATTTTTAAACATCGTGATTATTGGAAATCATATGCATTCAGTAGAAACTGTATTTTGATTTTGGATCTTTTCTGGGGCTAGCCACATGTGGTCCAGTACTCTCTGGTGGTACTGGGCTGTAGCAACGTGCACCAAGTTAATCACCAAATACATCGGTATCTTTTCTATAAATGTACCTCTGATTTTTCTTCTTTTTACCATTACTATGTTCCAGCCTATATGATATCAAATCATAACCTCAAAAGAACACACTGAGAGGTCTAATGGTGTCTCATCTTTTTTACTTCTAACCACCTAACTCACTACCACAAGAAGTTCTGGGGTTTAAAAAAAAAGTGTTGTTTTCTATTTTAGTGACTGTAATGACTCACTGTGTGTGTCACCTTAACTGGGACACAGGATGTCTTTATATGTGGCTACATGTTATTTCTGTGGATGTTTGTGGGGATGTTTCTAGGAGAGATTAGCACTTGACTTGGTGTACTGAGGAAAGCAGTTTGCCTTCCTCAGCGTGGTTAGGGCTTGTGTTAGGGGCTTGAAAAGTACTAAAAGACAAGAGATTAAATTAGTTCTCTCTGCTTACTTCTTGAGCTGAGACATCAGTCTTCTCCTGTCCTTGTACTGAGACTTACATCCTTATGGCTTCTAATCCTCAAGCCTTCAGAATTCAACGTTATTTTGTGCCACTGGCTCTACTGGATCTCCAGTTTAGCAATGGGAGATCAGGGCACTTCTCAGCCTCTGTAATCACTTAGTCTAAAACCTTACAGTAAGCTGTATGTATTATTTCTATTTTTCTGGAGTATTTTTCTGCAGTATCTTTTTCTGATTAATACAGTAACTGACAATAATTTCATATTGTCTACAGAGTGACGATAAATGTCTATGCATAGATTTTAAGGTATCCATTATCTGGTGCTTCCAGTGTTCCCTACCTCCTTTCCCTCCCAGTATCCAAATTTCCCATACAATATGAATGTGATATGAATCATCTGTTCCATTTGAGCTGGTTTGTTTGAAAAATGGAGTTCGTGTTTATCTTCAGTCTGTAAGCCACTGATCACGTTGTTTAATGAATTGAAAAATCCTATCTGGCCTAAAACGTGGCTCAAATTCTATCTCTTCTAAGAAACAAACTGCACTCCCACTCATGTTTACACCTTCTGCAATGCTTGTAGACTGCATTGCTCACTCTGGCTCAGGCAGTATGTTGGGCTTTTATTACTTAGCTCACCCTCTTGTCATTTCCATGGAAGTATGGCTCATCTGCATAAGTCATAAGCTTCACATTGACTTTGTTCCATGCTTCCTATTTCCTTTCTCCTTTTACAACATCTCACAACGTACTTCACAGATGAGATGCCTAAAAGAGTTTTTGAATGGATGAGCAAAATTTTCTAGGATCTTTTCCAGTGTTTGAGGGCATATTCTGTCAAGTCACAAAAATTTCTTTAAAATGTTTTTAAAGTTAAAAAACCAAACAAACAAATGAAATTTTTAAAGTTAGTTCAGATGATGATGGTGCATCTCTCTAACATATTTTCCTAATTATCATACAAGACAACAATGTTTTATAATGTTATACAGGAGCATTAAGTAAGAATGACAAATAAAAGATATAAATAAATACTCTGTAGTTTTAAAAGACTCTTATAGAGCTAGTGATAGTATCTTATACAACATTTTTGGTGGAAAAATGCATTCCAAAGCATATAATAACTAGGGAATTG
>RJWM01018208.1:0-41456 GCA_004363535.1 Dasyprocta punctata | reverse complement strand
TCGCATCTGCCAGGCAGGTGCTTATGCCACTGAGCTAAATCCCCAGCCAGTTGCATTAATTTCTGTTCTGATCTTTATAATTTTCTCTCTTCTTTGGGGTTTGAGTTTGACTTGTTCTTTAAAAATTTGAGGTGCAGCATTAGGTTATTTGTGCTCATTCTGTTTTCTTGGTATGAGAATTTACTACTATAAATTTCCCTCTGAGGACTGCTTTCATTGCGTCCCACAGGTTCTGGTAAGTTGTAATTTGCATTTTTGTTTGATTGTGTGTATTGTCTAATTTCTCCTGTGACCCACTGGTTGTTCAGTAGGGTGCTATTTAATTTCCGTGTGTTTATGGGGCTTTTGCAGTTTCTTTTGTCATTAATTTCAAATTTAGTTGCACTATAGTGAGATAATACACATGGGATAATTTAAATTCCTGAACATTTACTTAAGCATGTTCTATGGGCTAGTGTATGGTATATTTTGGAGAATGTCTCATGTGTAGCTGAGAATGTGATGTTGTTGGGTGGAACACTCTGTACTTGTCTACTAAGTTCATTTGTTCACAAGTTTGACTCAGTTCTGTTACTTTTTTTGTTGATGTTTTATCTAGTTGATCTGTCTCTTTGTGACAATGGGGTGTTAATGTCCCCTGTTATAACTGCAATATTGCTTACTTGATTTTTCATGTCTATTAAGATTCATCTTCCATAGTTGGGTATTCCCATATTTGGTGCATATATATTTATGTTTGCTATCTCTTCCTCTTGTAGTTTTCCCCTAACAAGTATGTAGTGACCTTCTTTATCTCTTTTGACCATTCTAGGTTTGATGTTCACATTTTCTGCTAAAAGAATATGTTTTCCTGCTTTTTTCTGGGTTCCTGTCACATGGAGTATTGTTTTCCATCCTTTGACTTTCAGTCTATCAATTTTCTTTTGAGTTAAATGTGTTTCTTGTGTAAAACATATTGTTGGATTTTGTTTCTTGATCCACTCTGGCAGTCTGTTTCTTTCGATTGGTGAATTGAGGCCACTTACATTAATGATTATGACTGATATGTATTAGCTTATCTTTGTCATGTTATCTTTCTGCTGTTGGTTCCCTACTTTTCCCCTCTGTTTAATTGCTTGTACTGCTTGTTAGCTTCTTTCTGTTGTTATTCTTGGAATTGTGGTCACTTTTATCTCTTTCTAGAATGTCTTTTAGTATGCTTTGTTGCTGTGACCATGTGGCTCTTGAGGTTCTTGGGGTGAAGGACCGCAAGAGGATGAGAAAATAAAGAAGAGACAAAGCTGGGGTCAGGTAGAGTCCTTATCCTCCTGATGGGAGGAAAGGAACTGCTCAACCAATGTAGCATGTTTATTTATATACTCCATACACTGGGAAGAAGAAAGTAAATTTCAACCCCACTGCTTGGCAACTTGTTTGCCTGGGGGCCCCTTGCCTTCTTCTGGAACAACTTGTTTACATAGCTTGTTTTTGGCTCTCTGTGTTTCCAGGGCTGGTCTTGCTTTAGCCCCACACATGATCAATCTCCAACTTCAATGGCTCCCTCCATATCCCTCTTTTTTGTTGTTGTTGTAGCATAGGATGGGTGGTAAGTTGAAGCTGGAGGAACTGTGTTTGAGAACTCTGTAGAAGATCTTTTAATTTTAAGAGCAGTCCAAGGATTTTAAGTCTCTGCATTCCATAATTGAAATCCTGTGCAGTCCATTAATCCATAACTGTAGTCAGCTACCAGTGTAGCTGGCAATTGTCTGAAGGTGTAAGTGATTTGAGTGAGTTTCTCTTATAACTAACAAATACTATGACATTGCTTTATATACCTCTAGAAGTTGTACATTTTCTGCAGAGTGTTCAAGACAAAGTTAAGTTGAGATCTACTTTAAATACAATCAATTTTTTGATCTATCAAGGTCAGTTAAGTTTCCTCAGGAATACCTTGGAACCAGCTATAGCACCTCTTAGTTCTTCTGTCAGTGTCAGTCCATAGGATGAGTCACAGCCATTGCTTGACCAAGTTGCTTTCTATGAAAGTTTGGGAGACTTTTCTCCTGGTGACTCTCCTTAGGCATACTACACATTGATGATCATTTTCCTCTGTGGTCTCATAATCTTCTTGATCAGAAGAGCAGGGACTCAGAGTGTAGGATGATGTAGAAGAGGTTCTCTTATGTCCTGGGTCCTTATTGACCTTGGAAGGTGAGGGCCAAAATATTGGCTATTCTCTTAGCCCATCTATCTCTTTAATTTTTGGTCTCTAAACCTCAGTTGCTGAACATCCAGAAGAAAAAGATTGACAACAGTACAGTGTGGTAGAAGCAGTAAGCTTATCATTATTATCTTATCTAGATATCAAACATCTTAGAACATAAAATGGAACCATTATTTTTTTAACAACCATGAGTGTTTTAGCATTTGAATACCTGTTGAATATTAACAGACTGCTACATATTTTACACAGAAAATTAGAAATCAAACTATATACAACATTGTAGAATGACAACCATGATGAGATTTTGTGAGGCATCAGAATTTTCATTTTGATATCAAATATCTCCTTTTATTTATTTATTTATTTAAGAGAAAAAAGACACATGGTAGGAAAGACAAAAAGCAAAGGAGACAAACAAACGAGTAGAGTAAATGCACAACAGTAACATTGCAGGTTTACAAAACCGGATGATAGAAACTTGACAATGGTTGCAATATTGTATATCGTTATCTTTAAAATGGTTACTTACATTAACAGATATAGACATGCAAAATTAATCTAATCATATGAGTATTAATTGCTCTTTCTCAATAAAGAATACATTCAGCAGTGTGTTCATTTTAGTTATCTTACATATACATATATGCAGGTTTATGTCTTTTCCTTTTCCCTTTTCTCTTTCCCCCTTTTCCCTTCCCAATTACTTTTGCTCTTCGAGCTGTTTTTTACCCTTATGTAGTATTTATTATAAATTTTGGATCATATATACCTTTCCGTTTCTTACACTAGGGAGACAATACGGTATTTACACGTGTGGGTTTGATTTATCTCACTTATGAGTATGGTCTCAAGTCGTGACCATTTACTTATAAAAGTCTCAATGCAATCTTTCTTAATTGCTGAGTAGTACTCCATTGTATAAAAATACCACATCTTTCTTATCCAGTCTTTGATTAATGGGCACTTGGATTGCTTCCAAAATCTGGCTATTACAAATTGGGTTGCTATAAACATGGGTGCACAGATATCACTGTGGTATGATGTTTTCAATTCTTCTGGGAAAATGCCCAGAAGTGAATAGCTGGGTTGAATGGGATCTCTAATCCTAGCTTCTTGAGGAGTCTCCACACTGCTTTCCACAATGGTTGCACCAGTCTACACTCCCACCAACAGTGGAGAAGAGTTCCTTTTTCCTCACAGCCCCTCCAGCATTTGTTGTTGGTTGATTTTGTAACCTTGGCCATTCTTTCTGGAGTGAGATGGAATCTCAGCGATGCTTTAATTTGCATTTCCTGAATGACCATTGATGTTGAACATTTTTTCATATATTTATTTGCCATTTGTATTTCTTTCTCTGAGAAGTGTGTATTCATCTCAGATGCCCATTTTTGGATTGGGTCCTTGAATTTTAGGGGCCTGATTTCTTTTAATTCTTTATGTGTTTTAAATAGAAGTCCTTTGTCTGATGGACAATTGGCTAAGCTATTTTCCCAGTCCGTGGATTTTCTTTTCACTCTGTTGGAGATTTCCTTTGACATGCAAAAACTTTTTAGTAAGATGAGATCCCAGTTGTTGATTCTGGGAAGCGTTTCCCGTGCAATTTGAATTTGTTCATGAACTCTCTGCCTTCTCCTACGTCATCAGGATTTTTACCTACTCTGCCTTCTAGTAAGTTTAGTGTCTCTGTTTTAATATTCAGATCTTTGATCCATTTTGACTTTATTTTAGTGCATGGTGATAGGCATGGATCTAGTTTTAGTTTAAGGCATATTGAAAGCCAGTTTCTCCAGCACCATTTGTTAAAGAGGCTATCTTTCTTCCAATGTACCTGTTTGGCCCCTTTGTCAAAGATGAGGTGGCTAAATGTGTTTGTAGTTGTGGCTGTATCTTCTGATCTTTTCCATTGATCTTCAGGTCTATTTTGATTCCAGTCCCATGCTGATTTTATCACAGTAGCTTTGTAGTATAGTTTCAAGTCGGGGATTGTGATGCCTCCTGCCTTCCCTTTGTTGCCCAGAATTGCCTTTGCTATTCTAGGTCTTTTCTGGTTCCAGATGAATTTCAGGAATGCTTTCTCTAGCTCTGTGAGGTAGGCAGGTGGTATTTTGATTGGCATTGCATTGAATCTGTATAATAATTTTGGGAGAATGACCATTTTCACGATGTTTGTTCTTCCTATCCATGAGCAGGGAATATCTTTCCATTTTCTGAAATCTTCTTCTATTTCCTTCTTTAGAGTAATGTAATTTTCACTGTATAGATCTTTTACTTCCTTTGTTAGATTGATTCCTAAGTATTTCATTTTTTTGGATGTTATAGTGAAGGTTGTGGTTTCCCTTATTTCTCTCTCAGTGACTTTGCTGTTTGTGTACAGGAATGCTATTGATTTTTCAGTACTCACCTTGTATCCAGCTACATTACTAAATTTTATTACTTCTAGAAGTTTCCTAATGGATTTTTGGGGGTCTTCTATGTAGAGTATCATATCATCTGCAAATAATGATAATTTCACTTCTTCCTTTTCTATCCTTATTCCCTTTATTTCTTTCTCTTGTCTAATTGCTCTGGCTAATATTTCCAGAACTATATTGAATAGCAGTGGTGATAATGGAGATCCTTGTCTTGTTCCTGATTTTAGGTTGAAAGTTTTCAGTTTTTGTCCATTTTGTAAGATGTTGGCTGTTGGTTTATGATATATAACTTTTATCAGGTTGAGGTAGAGACCATCTATTCCGATTTTCTGTAGGGTTTTTATCATGAATGGGTGTTGGATTTTGTCAAAAGCTTTTCTGCATCTATTGAGATGATCATGTGGTTCTTGTCCTTGTCCCTGTTGATATGGTGTATTACATTTATTGATTTGCATATGTTGAACCATCCCTGCATTCTTGGGATGAATTCCACTTGATCGTGGTGTATAATCTTTCTGATAACTTGCTGTATTCTATTTGCCAGTATTTTATTGAGAATTTTTGCGTCTATGTTCATTAGGAAGATTGGGCTGTAATTTTCTTTTTTGGTTGGGTCTTTCTCTGGTTTTGGTATTAGGGTAATACTTGTTTCCAGGAATGAGTTAGGGAGACTTGCTTCCCTTTCAATTTCATTGAAGAGTTTGAGGAGTGTTGGCATTAAGTCTTCCCTAAATTTCTTGTAGAATTCAACAATGAATCCATCAGGGCCCGGGCTTTTCTTTGTTGGTAGGGTCTTAATTACATTTTCAATTTCATTAGCTGAAATTGGGTTATTCAGCAGCTTTACATCTTCTTGATTCAGCTTTGGTAATTCATAAGTTTCTAGGAATCGGTCCATTTCTTCTGTTTTATCAAATCTATGTGAGTAAAGATTTTCGAAGTAGGTGTTGATGATCTTCTGTATTTCCACCAGGTCTGTAGTGATTTCACCCTTTTCATTTCTTATTGCATGGATCTGAGTTTTTTCTTTCCTCTTCTTGATAAGGTTGGCTAGGGGTTTATCAATTTTATTTACTCTTTCAAAGAACCAAGTCTTCGATTGTTTAATTCTTTGTATTGTTTTCTTAGTTTCAATTGCATTAATTTCTGCTTTAATCCTAATAATTTCCTCCCTTCTTAGGACTTTGGACTTGACTTGCTCTTCTTTTTCTAGAAGTTTGAGGCGCAGCATTAGGTTGTTTATGTGTGTTCTTTCCGTTTTTCTGATATGAGAGTCTAGTGCTATAAATTTCCCTCTGAGGACTGCTTTCATTGTATCCCACAGGTTCTGGTAATTTGTATTTGCATTTACATTCAATTGTAGATATTGTTTAATTTCTTCTTTAACTTCTTCTGTGACCCATTGGTTAGGAGGGTATTATTTAACTTCCATGTTTTTATGCAGTTTTTGTAGCTTTTTTTGTGATTCATTTCCAATTTTACTGCGCTATGGTCAGATAATATGCATGGAATTATTTCAGTTCCTTTGCATTTACTTAAGCTTGTTTTGTGGACCAGTATATGATCTATTTTAGAGAATGACCCATGTGCAGCTGAGAAGAATGTGTATTCTGATGTTGATGGGTGGAATACTCGGTATATATCTACTAGGTCCATTTGTTCACAGGCTTGATTCAGTTCTGCAATTTCTTTGCTGATTTTTTGTTTGGTTGATCTATCTCTCTGTGACAATGGGGTATTAAGGTCCCCTGTTATAACTGTATTATTGTTTATTTGGTTTTTCATGTCTATTAAGAATTGTCTTACATAGTTGGGTGCTCCCGTATTTGGTGCATATATATTTATGATTGTAATCTCTTCCTCTTGAAGTTTTCCCCTCACAAGTATGTAGTGACCTTCTTTATCTCTTTTGATCATTCTCGGTTTGAAGTTTGCATTATCTGCAAACATAATAGCTACCCCTGCTTTTTTTCTGGGTTCCTGTTGCATGGAGTATTGTTTTCCAGCCTTTGATTTTTAGTCTGTGAATTTCCTTTTGAGTGAAATGTGTTTCTTTTACAAAGCACACTGTTGGTTTTCGTTTCTTAACCCACTCTGCTAGTCTGTTTCTTTTTATTGGTGAGTTGAGACCATTTACATTGATTGATATAACTGATGTGTACTGGCTCATACCTGTCATGATATCTTTCTGTTGTTGGTTTTCTACATTTTCTGTTTAATTATTTTCCCTGCTTAGTGGTTTCCTTTTGTTGTTGTTCTTAAGATTGTGGCTCTCTTTGTCTCTTTCTAGAGTGTCTTTCAGTACTCTTTGTAGTGTTGGTTTGGTGGCTATAAATTTCTTCAGTTGTTCTTTGTCACAAAAGTATCTTATTTCTCCATCAATTTTTAAGGATAGTTTTGCAGGGTACATCAATCTGGGTTGAAAGTTGTTTTCTTTCAGGATTTGAAATACTTCAGTCCAAGCTCTTCTTGACTTGAAGGTTTGTGTTGAGAAGTCTGCCATGATTCTGATAGACTTTCCTTCATAGGTGATCTGTTTCTTTTCTCTGACAGCTTTTAGCATTTTGTTCTTGTGCTGTATTTCTGATACCCTTATTATTATATGTCTGGGTGAAGATTTATTTTGGTTACCATTAATTGAGGTTCTGTATGCCTCAGTTACCTGTATTTCAGATTCTCTTCCCATGTTTGGAAAGTTTTCTGCTATTATTTCTGTGAATAGTCTTCGCTGATCATTAGTATTGACCCCTGCTTTTTCATTTATCCCTATTAATCTTATGTTATTTCTCTTGGCATCATCTTGCAGCTGTTGAATTGTTGTTTCTTGGTTCCTTACTATTTTAAAGAGATCTTTTCTTTCGTGGCCATGATCTCCCATGCTGTCTTCAAGATCTGAGATTCTATCTTCATCTTCATATAAGCGGTTTTTCAAACTTTCCATGGAGTTTTTCATTTCCTGCATTTCCCTTTCCATCTGTTTCATGCATTCTGTTTGTGTCTTATATTGTTCATTCAAAGTTTCGATCATTTTCTTAAGTTCTTCTACTTTTTTATCTTGCTCTTCTTTAGATACACACGACATTTCTTTAATAATGATTCTCATTTCATTTTTTAGCTGAGAGAATATTTCTGATTTGAATTTCTCTATAGCTTCATCAAGCTGTTTCTTTATTGCATTTTCTAGCATTTCAGAATGTCCATTTGTGTGACTCCCACTGTCTTCCATTTCAGTATCTCTTGGGCTTGTTCTTAGTGGGCTGGAGGACTGAGATTGCCTCTTGGTCTTTCGTTTTGTCATTTTCTTCTAGAACCTATGTGGCTCTGTGTCCTGCATGGCTGACCAGGTGTTCCTCTGTGGGTCGTGCTGAGTGGTGGGTCACACTGAGTCATGGGACCTGGTAGAGCTGGATCCTGTCCTCAGCAAGTGAGGGCGGCCTCCTGGGGCGTGTGGGTGGAGCCTCTGCCTTAACTGGGTGGGGACAGAGGCCTCCCAGTCCCAGGGAGCTAGGCAGAGTGTACCCCAGAGTGTGACGCCACCCGGACCCTGAGTCTGTCTGCAAGGAGTTCAGAGTAATAGCTGTGCCAGGGCAAGCCTGGGTGAGTCCCAGGCCTACAGTGCTGGGCCCTTGCTCCCGGCTGGGTGGGGGCCTGCGAGCTCTAGGATGAGGTGGTGCACACAGGCCGCTCCACTGAAGTATGGAGCTCGCCTGTGCTCTGCACTCTGGTGGGGGGAGCCCAAGCTCTCCAAGCCCCTGCAGCTATGTTGGTCAGTCCCTGATGAGCAGCTCTGGGGTCCTGGGCTGATCTGGGCTGGGCTGCGTACCTGTGTGTCCTGAGAGGCTGGCCGGGAGTTCCCCTGAGGGTCGCGCTGAGTCTTGGGTCACACTGAGTCGTAGGACCTGGTAGAGCTGGATCCTGTGCTCAGCAAGGGAGGGTGGCCTCCCAGGGCATGAGGGTGGAGCCTCTGCCTTAACTGGGTGGGGGCCAAGGCCTCCCAGTCCCAGGGAGCTAGGCATAGTGTACCCCGGAGTGTGACACTGCCCAGACCATGAGTCTGTCTGCAAGTTCAGAGCAACAGCTGTGCCAGGGAAAGCCTGGGTGAGTCCCAGGCCTACAGTGCCGGGGCCTTGCTCCTGGCTGGGCAGGGGCCCATGAGCTCTAGGATGCGGCATGCACAGGCCACTCCACTGAAGTATGGAGCTCGCCTGTGCTCTGCACTCTTGTGAGGGGAGCCCAAGCTCTCCAAGGCCCTGTAGCTATGTTGGTCAGTCCCTGATGAGCAGCTCCGGGGTCCTGGGCTGATCTGGGCTGGGCTGCGTACCTCTGTGTACTGTGAGGCTGACTGGGCACTCCCCTGAGGGTCGCACTGAGTCTTGGGCGCTTCTATTAATTTTTATGACCCTCTAGCTCCCTACTTCTCTTGACAATCAAAAAGCTTAATCTGGGAAAAACAGGTAAGAATTTGATTGTAGCTTTTCTAGAGGAGAAAGAGTGAAAGAACAAAACCAAACTGGGGAGAGAGTGACAGTGAGAATGAGAGCAAGAGAGAGAGAGAGAGAGAGAGAGAGAGAGAGACTGCTTTACCTGGTCTTGGATGTCTCACCACATTATGTTACTGGTTGCCAGGATGCTGGGACTTATTGTAGAGATTTGTTCTAGATTCTTGTCTAGAACAAAGAATTTTACAAAACAAACACAAAAGATAGCGAAATTTTATATTTATTAGAGGTAGGAAAAGAAACAGTTCTTCAGAGTGAGTATGAGTCAATTAAAAGTAGGAAAAAAGTTGACTCTACAGTTTAGGCAGTCCACTATGAAACAGAAAGAGAGCACAATGGCCAAGAGCCCAATGGTGGCCATCTTTTGTATTTCCCACTCTTCTGACATATGTCAGAAATTAAAAATCCTCTCGATTTCTCATGAGAAGAACTGAAGATACCTGACACTTTAATTAGTGTTAGGTGCAGGCTTTGGATCCTGTTTTTCCTGGATTTCTGTGATTGACAGGTCATATCCACTTTCCCAGATAACTAACCACACCCTAATTTCCTGCCCCTTGAAAATTAGCATTGATGCTTCTGTGTAACTCTAGAATGCAATTTCACTTCTAGAAAATCATCTTCCATGTACCCTCTCACAAGTGTACTAAATGATATTCATTGCAGCTTTAATTGAAAGGTAAAATATTGGAAGCAAACTGTGCCCATTTCTTGAAGAAAAACTGGTACCAGGAGTGGGGTCATTGCTCTGACATTGCCTGGTCATGTATTTTTGTTTTGTTTTGTTTTTGGTATCAGGGATCGAACTCACAACCTCACGCCTGCCAGGCAGGCCCTTAGGCCACTAAGCTAAGTCCCCAGCTCTGATCATGTAGTTTACTAATCTTTGAAATTACTTTGAAAGGTTTTGAGAAACTGGTCCAAGAGATAACCCTCATATGCTATAAATTATACTGACTACTCTGGTCAGAACATGGAAAATCAGACTACTGATGGAAATGTTGCCAGTTAGGATGAAGCTCAGGAGGTTTCTATTGAGAAGGACTGCAATATGAGGAGATCTCCAAAGAGTGCTGCCAAATAGCAAAAGGATTATGGAGTCTCCCCTGTGAGGCTTGCTACTGTTGAGTAAATATTTCGGTATGAATTTCCTTGAAAGTGCATGAAATATCTCTGTGCAACTGCACACACACACACACACACACACACACATACATGCATGCACACACACTCACACATAGTGGTGACAGGGTTGCCTCGAGGAAGAGAGGTCCAGAAGACAGGGATATGAGGGAAACTCACTCTTCACTTTGTCTGCATTTGTAACTTGGAGAATTTGCTCACAGATCCATATTATGAATTCAGGAAATAAATATGGAAAAAAAGAACCAAAGAGTTCCAGTTTTGCCGGGGATACCTGATTTGGGAGATTCTGTGCAGCACTGACAGAACTCCATAGTTTGTGAAATCCTCTCCTGTTCCTCCTTAGGTTTCTTAGCACACGACTCCTCTGTCAGCTTTCTTTCTCAGATGAAACTGAAGGTCTGGGCAGGGTCGGTATTCCCAGGGTCACCTGGCCTGAACCAGGGTGCCATGCCGGGTACCTACCAGGCCCAGAGGGTGTGGAATCAAGGAAGGGTCCCCTGATCTCCCAGACTGAATAACTTAAGGGACCCACCAGAGCCCATCTAGAAGCCATAGTCACTTCTCCGTTCAGCTGAGGAGGGATGGGTTTGGCTAGCCTGCATCGGTTTATCAGGCCTGGGCTGTGGACTAGGTGTCACCCCTGGAAATCCTATTTTATAGGCAGGTTGAGCCACCCTTATGCCAACTGCGATCATCCTTTGAATGTAAGCAGCCCTATGATGCATGTGGGGTGGCAGCACAGGGAGCATCCACAGCCAGGAAACCAGCCACTTAACTCAGAGAACTTCAGGTCCCCACCTAGCAAGCTTTAGATAAAGCTACTCACACCAAGCATTTGTTAGGTCAGAGTTCAACAGCAATTGCTGATAATTTTTTCAGACATCCCTCCTGGTCTCATTAGCAAACTGTAGGTGCCCATACAATAATCCCACTAGGTAATGTGCCTGGGGCCATTTTGAGTATGAAGAATGTACTAGCTCATCCACATTCCATGACAAACTTCTAAGCTGGCTGATCCATCTAACTTGGTTTTTCTGATTACCCAGCTGAGTATCAGAGATACTGAGTAGTTTCCACAAAGTCACATAACTCATATAAGGGAGTGGCAGGATTTTAACTTCAGTGCCTGGCTGCAGAGCTCCCATGACAAAGTACCCCCTACACTGCTTCTCTGCACTATATCTCATCCTCTTTGACCCTTTGTGTTCTGTGGCTGCTAAGAAAGTGTCCCCTGAGATGCAAATGAACACACATCCCAAGCAGTGCTGGTTGACTGAGGTGATGGGAGGAATCTCCTCCTCTAACCACTTGGAACTGAGGAAGAAAATGAAAGTAGCCAAGAGGCTAAAGATGGCCTGGGTGGAGGAGGAGACACCAGGGTGGAGGAATGTGGGCAACAGGCAGTTCAGACACAGGATTCTGCCCAGGAAAACCTACTTACTGGGAATGAAGGATTTGAACATAAGTTCTGGAGGCTGCCCATGGGCATGAAGAGGTATGAACAAGGACTATAAGAAACAGAGGGAAACGGGATACAGATTAGATGTCCATGAGCATCAGATGTCCCCACTGATGGTTCCCCAGCTACGGGGGTCGGGGGAGAAACTACGTAATGGCAAAAAAAAAAAAAAAAAGCCTGACATAGGGCTCCTGTGCTGACAGGACTCTGTCCAGAGGCTGATGTTTGGAGGACACAGGAAGTTGCAGGGTGTGTGAGCAGTGTGCATCAAGGGTGGCCATCTGTGCAGAGAACTGGGAATATTAGAAAGGTATCTGGGAAGGTTGGAGGGATGCTTGTAACTCTGCCTTACTCCTTTCCAGAACTTTCATCACTGCATGAGAACATTCTGCAGTGAGTCTGTTACATGAGAAAAAGAAAAAGAGATCAGGCTCATGAAGGAGCTCGACCTAAATTTGATGAAGTTGTTTTGAGTGACTGCCACCCAATCAGGGGCTGTTTGAAGGCAGTGGGAGGAGAGGACTGGGGAGCAGGTTGGTATCTGGGATAATGGCAGGCTAAGTCCTCTCAATGGGTGACTGAGTGCTGGCTGGGAATCCAGTATTAGAAATCTTCCTGCGCTAGCCCACTATGCAGTTGAGGAAGCTGCAACCCAGAGGGCTCACTCACTCAATGCTAGAGACTGCAGTGCCAAATGTAAAGCATGACATCAAGTGTCTGAGTCCATTCTATCACTCACTGCTCAGGCTGGACACATGGAGTGACCACTGAGTGACCATGCCCTCAACACACAGACCTTCTTCCCCAGCCTGACACTGGGCCCAGAGTCTGATGTGCCACCTGTGGCTCACTGTGTCCTCTGCTTCTTCAACCCTTCCAGGGCTGCATAAAGGCAGCCAGCAGCCAGGGGCCACTCAGCCAAGAAGGCTGGGAATACTCATGGCTAAGCCAAGGACTTTGGAGAGAGGCGCTTCTTCATTTTAGTCAAGTGCAGTACAAAGAACCCAACTTGAATCACAGCTGTCCAAGAGAGGACTGTGGTGGAGAGTAGGGAGCCATGAGAGCGGACAGGGACAAGAAAGAAGTGAGTACCTGTAAAAGTTTCACAATCTGACACTATATTAAGGATGTGATATGGATGCCCCGTCTATCTCATAGTTGGACTCTCAGTTAACCATGACATACCATGCCAGCTGAAACTTGTAAGATAATATAACCCAGTTACATTACCCAGCCACTAAGCATATCTTGTTGTGCTAGCTTGTTTCAAGGATTATCACCTGGGGACAAACTAGCTCAGTCAAAGACATGATTGATTCTACCCACTTGCCTAAGTCCTTGACCTTCCTATTATATGGTAAGAACCCCCTGACTACACTTGCCTGAAAGAAATCTGTCTAATAAGATATGACAAAGAATATTTAACCAGTTATAGAGTAACCCACTATCAGTTTTTGTGCTTTCTGCTTGCAATATATGTATATATAAGCTTCTGTTTAACCCCTAGTTAGGGCTGGTGATTTGGAACGGAGTTCCCACCAACCCTCTGGCATAATAATGCTGTTGCCTTCCAAGTTCCTTGATGCTGCAATTGTTCCATCTGATTTGTCCTGGTTCTGCAACTTTTCTTGGGGGCTCACCTGGGATGGCACCCTGCTGACTGTTTTGGTCACTGGGAGAGGCCTGATGGCTGCATTAGGGGCACCCTTTGAATTCCTGATGAGAAGGTACACCCTCAAGGAATTTTCCAGAGTCTCCTTGGGAGTCTGAATTTGAGACCCCGTTTGGTAGTGGAACCCTCATTGGACTACAGGAAGTCATGGAACACAACACGACTGGGCCCTTGGACAAGGTATGACCACCCCAAGGTGCACCCAGTCAATTTGTCAGTATCTATCTCCTGCATGGGACAAAGGTGGACCTCATAACTCTATGTCTGCATCAGTCAGAACAGTCTCAATTTCAGCTAGACTTCACCCCGAGGATTGGAGGTCGGGACATATTAATCTCTGTGTGCTTGTGTGTGAATGTGTGGACTGAATGTGAATTGCAACATAAACAATAGGTCTTTCAGTCTGTGCTCATGGAGAACCCCCACCCACAATGGGGGCTCAGAGCTATGGAGGTTGATTGGGTTCTAACCTGTGGTTTCACGGACATGTCTAACTGCTCACACTGGCAAGATCTCCTCAGAGTCTTAACAGGATAAAATGGAGAACCTAGCAATGCCTCTTAGTCGAATTTCTTCTAGAGCAAAATTATCCCCCTTGACTGCATGATGCACAACTTCATGAAACACTTTATAGAAGACTATGGAGTGAAAATGAAATCTCAACTCCACACCCCCTGTGAGACTGATGGCTGTGTCTTCACCCTGCTTAGCCACCTGAAGGGACACTAGATGTAGAAGTTGTTTACCAGGTCTGGAATGTAGTCACTAAACCTGGTCAAAAAGTCTACCATGAACAGTTCCCCTACACTTGTTCCTGGCTGAATCTATGTCAGGTCAAACCACCTTGGCTCTGTTCCTGTGCCTGCCAAGAAAAGGGAACTGTCCTGGTAGTAAAAGCTGATTGACCAGATCACAAATCCCCCAGAAAAAAGATGACCCAAAAGGGTAAAAGGATTTATCCTATTCTGCCTGATGATCCTGATGATGACTTCCCTCCTCCATATATGGGCAACAGTCTGAACTTACTGGGGCCTCCACTGCCCCTGGAAGAGGCACTTAGTTAGTCACCCAGCCATTCACCCAGAATCTACTGTACTGTCTCTGCCAACTGCACCATCCCCAATGCCACCTGGCCCCCAAGAGCCATCCAAGCAAAGCTCTGTTAGTAGCCAGCTCCACTCAACACAACTCTAGATGTCTCTTTGGGGATATCCTGGTGGTCCGGGGGGACTGAACCAGAAATCTGCTCTGTACTATCAAACTTTCAGTTCCACTGTTCTTCTCAATGACCCTGGGTGCCCATGGTCATTGCTAAAATCAGGGAGAAGTCAATGATCTTTTTGGTAGACAGTGCAGCTGAACATTCTGTCATCACTCAGTTTGTTGTCCTCTTGATGTCCCAACAAATTCAAGTGATGGGGCTACTGGTACTCCCACTGAGAAGAAATTCTGCCAAAGCAGATCCTGTGAGATTCTTGGGCATTTCATCAAACGTGAATTCCTGTACAAGCCTGAGTGCCCTATTCTACTCCTAGGATGAGACCTCCTCTCAAAGGAGGGGCAACAATTTCCTCTGCTCCTAATCAGCCTGCTGCCCTCACCCTTGGGTCCACAACTCCAAACTTGATACTGACTCTGTCCATCCCCTGAGAAGAAGAATGATGATTATGTCAAACAGGAATGCCCAAAGACTACAACCCTGAAAATTTAAAAGCCATGTTCCAGGATGTATTAGTGGAGGATTCATCTCTGGGGCTAGCTGTTAACCATGCCCCTCTGATAATTAAATTCAAAGTGAGTGCCACTCCAATTGCTATCAGACAATACCTAATGCCATGGGAAGCTCGCCTTGGTATCCTGCCCCACAACTCCAGACTAAAGCAGACAGGGATCCTAATAGACTGTCATTCACCATGGAACATCCCACTGCTCCCAGTAAAGAAACCAAATGGGGACTTCTGCCCCAGTGCAAGACCTCTGTGTCATCAACACAGCCACCATAACCTTACATTCAACAATCCCCAGTCCATACACTCTCTTGAGTTTGTTTCCCCTGTTGCTGCCTGGTTCATCTGCTTGGGCTTAAAAGATGCTTTCTTCTGTCCTCAAGTGAACCCTACCAGTCCACCTTTGTTTGCCCTTGAATGGGAGGACTGTAACACAGGGCTAAAGGGACAACTTGCATGAATTCGCCTCCCTCAAGGTTTTAAAAATTCTCCCACACTATTTGAGGAAGCTCTGGATACCAACATGGCTCGGTTCCCCCATGGAAGATTGAATTTCATGCTTCTGCAGTACATTGATGACATCCTAATTGGGAGCCCCACAAAAGAGGACTGACTGTAGGGAGAGAACTCAAGTCTTCCTCTGCCATTTGTGCAATAGCGGGTACAAAGTCTCTTGGAATAAGGTTCAAATCTGTAAACAAAAAGTGAAATATTTGGAATTCCACATAAGAAAGGGACTCTGAAGCTTAGGTCCATGGAATACAAAGGCCAGGGAAAACTTTCTTTACAATGGAAGGCTTCTGTTCACCCAGTCTCTGACTCTCTCAAATTGCACAAAAGGTGACTGTAATCCTTTTTAATATCATGTGTATAATCCCAATGACACCATCTGGGTCATTCAAAACAATTTTTATCCCCACTATTCAGAACCCCACCTCCAAGATTTTCACCAACTTGAGACTCACACACACCAAAGAGCCTGTCTCAACTGCTCCAGACCTATTACAATTGATTAAGGGGACCCATGCTATCCTCCAACATGTCGATCCCACCTTAGGCTAAGACTGCTGGCTCTGTATGCTGCTTGCAGTCCTATCATATCTGGCTTTCAGACTGACTCCAAATGCATTGAGGTTTAATGTTACTCAGTACATATCTGTCCTGCTTCAAGCCTCTCCAACCCAAATAATGGGAAATGCCACATGCTTCCTGGGAATTGGGGGCCCCCACAATGTGTCAGCTGACTGTGCCTCCATAACTCAATCCAACATCTCACTCCAGGCAAATGTCAGAACATTCTTTGTGTGCTTTCACGGGTTGTGTTTTCCCACCAAAACATGAGCCTCTATGATATTTCTTTCCTAGCACACATGTAAATTTCTACCCAGGTCACTGGGGCCCCCTGTCTCCCATTAAATGCTGCTAGAAATGTGACCCCATGTTTCTGCCCATCCTGGTAGGCAGAGCAATTGTGAGAGGCCTAGCCATGAGGGGAATAGTCCTGGGACTGGGTCAGAATCAATACATACAGATGCCCAGCCAAAAAAATAGGAGACTTTGACAATTTTCAAAGCTCTATTGACACCCTCTAGGAACAACTTGATTCTTTAGCCCTGGTTTTCTCACAAAACTTAAGGACCTTAAGTCTCCTGACAGCCCAAGGAGGCACCTCATTTTTCCTGGAGGAAGAATATTGTTCTTATGCTAACAAGTCAGGGGTAGTCAAACAAAATTCCCACCAGTGACAAAAGCGTCTTCAACAGATAACCAAAAATATAATAAATGTTTCTTCCTGGTGGGGATCCCTGAATTATCTCCCCTCATAAACAGCAGCTATGCTCTAACCAGTAATAGCCCTCCAATCACTTCTCCTCTTAGGCCTCTGTGTGATTCAATTCTAACCTGTTTTCTATCTGAATATTTTGAGACCATACATCACCAATTCCTCTTAAAAACCATGTCCTCCTATCAGCTTCTTAAAACTGGGGAAGAAAAATCTCTGCTATTAAAAAAGGGAAATGTAAAAGAAATTATAAAACTCACAACCTGACACTATATTAAGGATGGGATATGCATGTCCAACCTGTCTCATAGTTGGATAGTCAGACTCAGCCTTGAACTACCACACCAGTTGCGACATGTAAGATAATACAATCCAGTGGCACTACCCAGTCAGTAAGCATATCCTGTTATGCTTGCTTGTTTCAAGGATTATCACCTGGGGACAGACCAGCTCAATCAAAGACATGACTGATTTTACCCACTTGCCCAAGCCCCTGACCTTCCTAGTATATAAGAAACCTCCCAACTATACTTGCCTGAAATAAATCTGCTTAACAACATATGACAATCATATGTAACCAATTATAGAATAACCCACTATCTGCTTTTGTACTTCCTGCTTACAACATATATAAATTCCTGTTTAACTTTAAGTTGGGGCTGCTGATTTGGAGCTGAGTTACCATCAGCCCACCAATGTAATAAAGCTGTCGCCTTCCAACTGCCTTGGTGCTGCGTGTCTTCCATCTGGTTTGACCCTGTTTCTGTAACAGACCCAGTCCTCCTGGAGGTATCAAACAGAATCTGAGCTTTGTCTGCTTCCTCTCTGTATTGTCCTCCTTTAGGTTCTTGAAAAGGCTCAGCCTTTTCTATACTCCAGGTCCCAGGGAAGTCTCTGGTTCAGGTCACTCCTCCTGGTGGAAACATTCTTTCTCGGGGAGCACAGCTTGCATCTCTACAGAGCTGTCCAGAGGACCTAATGGGGGAGCAGGACAAGGATGGGTCCATCTCGAGGAGGGAAAGGTCTGTCCTCACTTCCCATCAGGGCTGGTCTCTGAGGAGTAGAGGGTTGTCATTCCCAGGACTGAACACTGAACCAAGCTCTCGCCTGTTCCTTGTAGTTTAGATGGCCCCTGTCCACACTCCCAGAGTCAGCACCCAGATGTGATTTCCAGGCACATCCTCCCATCACTGTCCACCAAGGCTTGACTTCAGTCCCTTCCCAGCTCCCCCTACATCTGTGTTAGCCCTGCTCTCTCCACTCCATTCACATTACCCTCTTTTCTATCTTCTAAATATGACAGGATTATTCCAACCCCAGGGCCTTTGCACTTGTCATTTCCTCTGCCAGGAACACCTTCCTCACATCTCCTTGTGGTGCCTTTGTTGTATATCTGGAGGTCTTCTGTGACCTGCAAACCCCAGTACCTCCTCATCCGCTGACCTCCTCTCTTAGGGTCTTCATTGGGCTCATCCTTCCCTGGACTTCTGTTAACATGCTTGTCCAAGTGTTTGTAGCTGGTATTTTTCTCCTAGGACATGAAGTCCTGGATTCTTACCAGGTTTACTCACCCTCTATGCTCAGCCCATAAAGAAGGCTGCATTGGAAGGAGGCACCTGTCTGGGAGATACTGCACCCCTAAAGACTCCACCCTTTGCAGAGTGCCCTGAGCTGCTCATCTGTAAAATGAGGCTGATTTCAGCTACGTCTCTGTGGCTGGGCTATGGAGAGGACTCAGGTATCAGGGCTGTGATACAGCTAGCCTCACCTGGCATGTTAAATGTGGTGTAGGCTTCTTGTCATGATGTTACTGTTGTTACCAAGCTCCTTCCTCACCTCTAGGCCTGATGTCCCCCAAAGGCTGCCATATGGGAGCCAGGGAGGAGGGCACATCCCCCAAGTGGTTATTGCTCCTGTCTCAGCTCCACATCTCCTGCCTCCAGTCTGTGCTGTGCCTACCTGGAGAGGGGCTCCAGGGCAACACAGGCAAAGCAGAAGGCACAGGGCACTGAGAGCCTATGGTCCTCCCTCCTGCCCAGAAGCCAGTATGGTGCTGCTGGTTGGCAGGCAGTGACTCAGGGGCCAAGCTTGGCACAGTCCTCCCATTTTCCTGCAGATTCCTGGGGTCTGAGGCCTAAGGACTTGGAGTTGGGGCAGAGGAACAGAAGGATCGGTGAGAAGGACAAAACAGACCTGGCTGCTCGTCAGTGCAGGAGGCTGGGGATGCCCATCCATGTGCTTGTACCCAGGGCACTAGGTGATGTCTGGCAGGTGGAAGCAGGTTTTACCCAGGACCTGGGGTTATCAGGGAAGGTGGCAAGGAAAGTGTTCTTGGCACTGTTGCTGGTCACAGGTCACCAGAGTGGGTTCTTGGTCAACTCTTCCCATGCTGCTATCTTCTCATGCTGCTATGGAGGGTCCTCTGCCCCTGTGGGAGAGTCCGAGGTGCAGAGATGGGCATGGCATGTCAAGGCTTCCCACTTGCTGCAGTGGGGAAGCAAATATCAGCTCAGCACTGAGCTCTGAAGAGCTGATTCGGGGTGGGGAGAGGGTTGGAGGGGAGGGTGCTTCTTGTCTGCTTTCAGGACAGGAAGGACTCACATATGATGGGACTGTTCCAAGGCCAGGCAGGGCAATGACCAGGCCTTTTGCACAGAATGGACACTGTCCACTGGTATCTGGTGTAGAGTTAATGGTCCATTTTGATTCTCTGGGAGACAGTTCTATGCAATTATCCTTCCCCTCACCCCAGTCCACGTGAAAATGAGCCAATCTCTCCATGTTCAAAGAAAAGATGGAAGAAGCATCAAGCCAAGAGCAAGGTGTTTATTGTCTCTGGAGACTCAGGACTACGTGGAGTGTGGTCACCCTTCTCCTGCTCTGCTAAGAGAACCCCCACTTTGTGTGGAGGACCACCCCTACCTGAGCTCAGTGTTTGGCAGGTGCTCCATGTCTCTGACAGCCACCACAGTAGTTTGTGGAACAGAACCATGGCCATAAGAGGGGACAGAGGACTCACTAATAGCATGGGGAGGTGGGCATGAGAAACAGTGGCCACTGGGGCCAATGTGATTCCTTCCCAGGACCTAAGGAGACTGAGGAGTAGCACTCAGGAGTACATTCAGCTACAAGGATCAGGGAATTGAAGGTGTGGTTCAAACAATAGAGCTTATCTTTTGCTGTTAGGAGACAGCCTTGGGTTAGAAGTCCAGCAACTTAGCACTGTCAGGGCTAATGTGATGATTTTTTTCTTCTCTCTCTTGATTGCAAGATAGTGCCTGTGTCCAGTGTTAGGCTTGGGTTGTAGGCAGTGCCAGCCACATCAGCCCCTGTGATCAGAACAGCACAAATTCCACTGCCCCGACTTCAGTTTGTCTCGTTGGCTGGAGCTCCTCAGACTGCACAGCTTTGGTATTTGGAATAGATTCCTGGAAATGAGCTCTGAATTAGGCAACTCCAAGTTGCGTTGTGAGACATTCTTCTCCCCTCAGGTCTTGGTTGATTCAGAGGGGAGGGAAACAGGAGGACTGGCACCCTTAGGACTCAAGTGTCCACCTGGGGATGAGTCCATTGCTGCTAAGGTTGTGTGAGACCCTACTTCCAGCCATACCTGAGGGCTGCCCTTTCGGATATGTTATACAACTACAATAATAATAACTACAATTACATGCATAATTCTGGAATTTTTTGCTTGAGCCCACATAAGTTGGACCTGATATCTGTTTTATAAGAGAGGTCTAATGGCAAGTGGACAGCACTGAAGGTTTCGAATCAAGGCACCCAAGTTCTAACCCTGGTTCAGTGGAGAGCATGCTTTGGCCCAAGTCATTTCCCCTTTCCTCATGCTTCATCTGTAAAGTCAGCTATTGTTGGAGAGAGCCAGGGAGGCTTGTGAAAAATCTGGTCACTGATCAGCCCACAGTCACAGCCTTCCTCCTTCCTCTCATCCATTCAAGTGAAATTGATAGCCACTGGAGGTGAGTGTGTTTCTCTTTCCTTCAGATCGAGTGCCCCAAAAGTCAAGAACCTGTCTGAAAATTTCTGTGTCTACAGAGCCTGGTGCATAGTAGGTTCTCAGGAAATGTTTGAAATAGAGAATGTAGTACTTCATCCACTGGATTAACCAGTATTTAGGGGCACCCACTGTATCTCTGGTACATCGTGAGTGACAAGGATGCAGAGTGAGCATCTTACTTACAGCCCTGTGCTCCAGAGTTTATGATCCCGTGGGAGTGCTCTGGTGTGAGTGTGTGAGCTCCCGAATTCATACTCTGCTCCTGATCCTCTGTGTCACTGGGGCCTTTGGACTGTGATTGGGTCACTTGTGGAGCCCTGGTGAGTGCAAACAGTGCCCTTGAGAAAAAGCCCTGCCAGAGCCCCTGCCCCTTCCCACCATGTGAGGACACAAGCAAAAGGCTCCATGTGTGAAAGTCTTCTCACTAAGCTCCAGCTGTGCCAGTGCTTGCTGTTGGACTCCCAGTCCCAGAACTAAGCGGTATAAGTTGCTGCTGTTCACAGGCCACTGGCTCATGGCCACTTGTTACAGCAGCCTGAATGCACTAAGACAGGGAGACAGTCAACACATGGAGGACAGTGTCAGATGGTCAGAGTGGCGTGAAGAAAGCAAGCTGGAAAGTGAGGAAGGGTACACACTAGCTGGGTGCCCAAGGAGACCTCTGAGAGGGCAGGTATGGAAACCTAGGCCACCAGGAGCCAAGAGGGGCAGTGATCTAGGAAAACGGGCAGCCAGGGCAAAGGCACTAAGAGTGGGTTTAAGTGACCTGAATGTGGGACATGTCCTGATGATTGAAGGAACTCATGCACAGCAGCCTGGGAAGTTCCTCCTAACACAGTGCGGAATTAAAAAAAAAAAAAAGCCCACGTAAGAAAACAGGCAGTTGGGACATTTCTATGAACCTCAAAACTTTATTCTGCTGCCACCTCTCAGTTAACAGTCTTGCCCAGGAGGTGATGTCTGTGGGGAGCCTGTGTCTGTCCTTCAGAATGCCTGCGATGCCTGACTTGGTAACCCCTACCCACAGCCTGCTGTGCCCTGGACTCTGGCTTGGGTTTTTCAGCCCTCACTCAATGTCTTCTCCCACAACTTAGCCAGGGACAGGCATCAGCTGGCCTTGAAGGCAGAGGCTGAGCTCAGGAAGGTCCAGTGATGCCCAGCTCCACTTCGCTGAAGGTGGAGCCATGAGCCCAGCACATCTGAGCCTAGGACCCAGAGAACCTGGCTGCCCTCCTTCAGCCTGTGTGGAGGGACAAGGACTACAGCTCAGTGTTCAGTATCTGCCCCATTAGTGCCCAGCCCCAGTGCCACCCATAGCTTCAATGCACTGCTGTCCCAACTGACCCAACAGTTGCATGTCCCTAGCTTTGTTGAAACTCAGCTTTCTTCAGCCCCAGAATGGGTCTCCTTCAGGTGAGCACGGTGGCATCACTTGTAATCCCAGCACCCTGAGAGGCTGAGGCAAACAGAATCACAAATTCAAGCCAAGCTGGGCCAAACAAAATCAGTCAGGGAGAACAGAACATTTTGTCTGATTTTCCTGCCAGTTTCAGGATTAAATGCAGGGCCTTTACACCGAGCCTTTTATTTGTTAGCCATTTATTTGTTATTTACGTGTTTAGCTATTATAAGACTGGGTAACACTTAATTGTCCAGGTTGTGCTTGAAATTGTGGTCCTCTTGTCTCAGCTGGAAAGAATGTAGGATTACAGGTATGTGTCACCACACATGACTTCTTGCCTGACTTGAAGCCACAGGGCAGAGCCCAGAGCTGGCCTCCAGGCAAAGTGTGACTGATACGCTACATATCAGACCGGTGAATTCCAACGGCCGCCCCCGGCCCTTGGCGACTCTGAGGCCTTTCCCCTGCATTCCTGCACATCTCCATAGCGGCCACATGATGAAGTGGGTGATTGTCCTCTCCTGATCAGAGCAGTGCTCTGCTCTCACTGGTGACCACCAAGATGTCACCATCTTCTATTAACACCGAGGAAAATGTAGCTAAGGAAAGGACCAGAGAGACAATAGAGGGCCCAGTTTGGAGCCGCTTTCTGGGATCGATCCACCTCCTGAGTAAAACGATAGCCCGGGACCAAGATCATAGGTCTAAACACATGGGAGAAAGTAACCCAGTAACCCAGCTTATACACAGGAAGCCTCTGGACATGCACCCCACAGTCTTCAACCAGCCTTGGTGAACCCAGTGCTAATTACATCATTGACTAAGCAGTTTTGATCCCCACCAGCAACGTTGGGCTTTGAATGCCACTATAGTTTTTCAATAAAATGTTGAAAACTCACCTGCCTGATGGAGGCCAGAGCCAAGCCACTCATTGGCAGGGTCCAAACCTCAGACCAAATCCTCAGGCCTGCCCCAAACACTAATGGTCAAAACTGTCAGGACCTTTGGGGTCTTCTCATTAGCTGGAACCCAATCTGTGGGCCATAGTTTCAAATAAATCTTTGATCTTGCTGCCCAGTTGTTTGTTTGGGACATCAAGCACCTGGACTAGACCCCAGATCTGGTAACAGCACCATCTGTCATTATCACTTTCATCAGCTTCATTGAGCTATAATAAATAAGCAACAGGTATAACACGCAGACAAACTCACACATTGTATGTTACAGTTTGTTGCGTTTTGCCAAACTTACTGAAATGTGTAGCCTGCACTCCAATCTTCTCCATCACCCCCAAAATGTTCCTTTGTGCCCCTTCCCAGTCAATCCATAGCCTGCAGAGCCAAGCCCAGGTGACTGTTGATTTGTTTTCTTCACTGCAGATTAGAATTGTCTTTTCTAGAGTTTCCTTTGAGTGGAATCACTCCATATACAGTCTTGCTATTTGGGCATTATCCTAATGTGTTTGTGCCTCACTGTGTTGTTGGAGTGTCCACAGCTCGTCCCTTTTTATTGCCGAGTAGTATTCTGTTGTGCAGATAGGATGTGACCAAATTTGTCTCTCCATTCAGTTGTCCCAGTTCATTTAGGTTGTGCTCAGCTTGGATAAATATGGAGAATGTTGTTCTAGGAGCACACACGTATATAAGTGTGGATGCGTGTTTTCGTTTCTTTTAGATAAGAAGGGAGGAGAATTGCTGAGTTTTATAGTAAATATATATTTAACTTGATAAGAAATTGTGGGACTGTTTGCTAAAGTGGCTGTCCCATTTCCACCAGGACTGCCTGGGCATGGGTCACTCCACATCTTTCCCAGTACCTATTGCCATTGCTGTTTGCTACAGTCCTGTTGGTATTAGCAACACATCCTTGGAGTTGTAATTTGCATTCCCATACTCTACCTCTTTGTGACTTTCCCAAGATGTTGCTTCAGGAATGGTCCTGTGACCCTAGCTTTAATTCCCCCAGCTATCAGGTAAAAGCACAGGAGACAGCAAGAGTGTGGTCCCAGGGCTGGGAGGGCATGTAGGCTAGGGCGAGGGAGACTTAGGTCCCCGCTGCTACTCTGCCCTCTGCAGAAGACGGGCACCTGGGCTGGGAAAATGACAGAGGTGTCCTGGCCATTAGGCAGCTCTGACAGCATATGCTAGACTGCTGGGTTAGGATCAACAGCACTTGGGCTGGAAAGCACGAGGTGCTGCAAGCAGGCTGGGGACAGGTGAGGGCTGCTGTCTGCAGCAGGGATGGTGCTTTCTGGTTGGACCTCACATGGTAGTGGAAAGGACAGCAGGGGTCTCTTACACCAGGTCTGTAATCCTGTCCCTGAGCACCCCACCCCATGACCTAATCACCCCGAGCATCACCTTGGTGTCCACACTGGAGTTTGGGAGACACAAGCACGCAAGCCTCAGCAGGGGGCAGTGCTGCAGCTGTAATATGTGCAGCGCATACCATGTGCCTGTCCTGCGTTAAGGCCTTTAGAATAATCAGCTTTCTAACCAGTTTAACTACACTGACTTGGAATTACTACTGCCAACCTGCTTGACAGAAGGAGAAACTGAGGTAGACAGATTAAATAGTTTAGCTGAGCTGACACCCAAGGGTAGGTGGGATGGCCAGAATTTCAATCCAGACAGTTTGGCCCCTGTCACCCAGAGTAAGTGGTGGATGCAAGAGAGAAGTATGGAAAGGGGTCACTGGGGAAGGAGGGATGTTTTGGTTACTTTTCGCTCGTTGCTGAAACAAAATACCTGACACCCAAAATTAGGGAAGGAAAGGTTTATTCCTACAGTTTCTCAGGAGTTTCAGTCCATACTTAAGTTGGCTCCAATGCAGCATGGCGGGGCAGGGCTGCCTTTCGTGGCAGCCATGAGCAGCAAGGTGCACTGGTGAGAGAGAGAGGAAAGCCTGGCTACTACTCCAGCCTGCAGTGGACCTTGGTGGCATCCACGTGGCGCTGGTTTTAAGTACAAGAAAAGTAACTAACACAGAATTTGGTATCAGAGGAGTGGGGTCGTTGCTGTGGCTATTCCTGACCATGTGGTTTGAGAGCCTTTGGAAATGGCTTGCGGGGAAAGTTTGGAAAGGTTCGGAGATGTCACCTACATGCATAGAGCTGGAAAAGCGTAGGCTGTTCTGTATGGGAGATTCTGGTCAGAGCTCAGGAGACCAGAAGGCTGATAGAAAGCCTGCTGGTAAAGACCAGGCTCGGGAGATTTCTTCTGGGAAGCAGGACGACATTGGGTGTTGGACTCCACATGATATGTGTTACGGCTTGGCAGAAAGTTTGTCTGAGTTTTGCCCGTGCCTGGAGACTTTGCCTGAGACTGAGATTAAGGGCAAAGGATTAATTAGTTTACAGAGAGAAATTATAAGACAGCCAAACGTTGAAATGGTGGCCTGGCTTTTGTTGGGGGCTCTTAGCCGGACTTATGTTGTAGATAAAGAGCAAGGAGCCGGGCATGGTGACTTAAAACCTTGTGAGTTTGACCAGGAAGCTGTGGACTTTAAAGATGGAGCTGAGACCTTGATTGCTGAGAAGGAACAAAAGAATAAAAGAGATGGCCTCGGGGCATCCAGGGAAGCAGCGGGCCTCTGCCCTTGCAGCCTCAGGTCTTCAAAAGTGAAAGAGTTTGTTTGGAGGAAAAAGCCGCAGAGTGCCCTGTCCCAGAGTGGCAACAAAAAGCCACAGAGTGCCTTGTCCCAGAGTGGTGACAGAGGCCACGCCATGTCCCAAAATGGCAGTGGCCACGCTGGATTCCAGAATGGCGGCATAGAGAAACTGTTCCTCACAATCAGGTTCAGAGAGCTCAGCAATCCAGGCAGTTGACCCCTACAAGGGGTCTGTGAGATACCAGGGCAGGGGCAGGGGTGGGAGGGGGAGACTCAGGACTCCAGACAGGACTGGCTGCCCAACCGTAGCCAGCGCAGAGTCTCTTGCTTGGAATTTACCAAGAACTTAAAGTGATAGCTAGGTGTGCTGGCTTCACATCTATAATCCCAGCCCTCAGGAGGCTGAGGCAGCAGGATCGTCACAAGTTTGAGGTCATCCTTGGTAACACAGTGCATTCAAGTCCAGCCTGGAATGCATAGCAAGGCTCCACCTCAAAAAAAAAGGAAAAAAAGAAGCAAGAAGAAGATTAAAAAGAAGGAGGCTGAGAAGGAAGAGGAAGAAGAAGAGGAGGAAGAAGAGAGGGAGGAGAAAGAAAGAGAAGAAAGGAAGGAAGAAGAATTTAAGACAGTGATATAGCATCAGAACAGATGATGTGGGAGTGGTTAGAATAACTTCCAAGGTGAGGCCATGAAAGGCAAAGAAGCTTCCATCTCGGACCTTGGGGACAACATTTTTGTGGACCTGAGTGACCCTGTGAGAAGGTTGGTGGCCTGAAGTCACCATGTTGGAGAGATCACTTGAACAGACCAAGGATTCCCAGGTATGACAGGTGAGGGAGGAAGCCTTTGCAGTGACCCTAGCTTGACTTCCATCTGAGGGCAGCATCATCAGAGACCCAAGCTGAACTTCCCAGCTGGGCTGCTGCAAACTCCAGGGCCCATAAAGACCTAGGTATTTCCTTTGAAGCCACCAAGTGTTGGGGAAATCTGTTGGCAGCTGCAGTAGCTGAAGCAAAGAGGGAAGGAGGACTGGGGTGTGTGGACAGCAGTGTTCTGCACAGTCAGCGCACATGCAAAGACTCAGAGGTCAGAGCTGTGCTGAGATGAAGGTGCAGGGACAATGTGGGGCTTTTGTAGCCCACTGCACCCCCACTGGGCCCAGGATTCTTCTTTGGGTCCTATCTGCATCTCTCCTGCAGAAGAGAATCTGTGTCTTCTTCTGTGCAGACAGAAATTTCTGCAACTCTGGGTGCCATCTTGATTTTACAAAGCCTGTTCAGGGAAGAAGGTTGCATTTCACTCACTCATTCATTCATTCATTCATTCACCCATCAGCAAAATCAAATGCATCTCTTTCTGGGGGCTTCTCATTGTCATCTGGGTGCCACATGAAGACCCCTGTGCCTACCCCAAGGTGTGAACTCTATCTCCAGTGAACAGTCACAGAAATGAGGCTGAGTGGTCTCGCCCTTTGCTGACTTCCGAGAACAGGGAGTTGGAAGCAGTGAGGTGCCCTGAGTGGCTGAGACTCCCTCTCTCTCCAGTTCCTAGTCCAGCTCTTTCAGGATGTGTGACCTTGAGCAAATCGCTCAACTGCTCTGGACAAGGTTCTCTCATTTGTACCACATCTGCAGTGAGGAATGAAGCAAGGCTGGTAGCTCTGTAAGGCCTGGCAAATATGGCTGCTGGGGCCATTGGCAGCTCCTCTTCCAGGCAGAACCCTGCACCTGGCACAGTGTCCTCTGTCCCCTGATGAGACCCTGGCTCTCTGCTGTCCCCAAGTATAGAGAACCACCTGAATAACTCTCCTTGAATAAAAAGCAATTACCTCCACTTTGGCTAAACCTGGCCCTGTCTCCATGTAGTGATATATATACAGAACTGGCTCAGTTATTTCCTTTTCCCTTCTATTGGTTCTAAGCAATGTAAATAGGACTAGCTGAGGAACTGATGTATAATCTTTGAAGCTACACCACACTCACTGTTTCTCCCCCACAGTGTCTCCCTAAGTGGTCGAGCCCAGCAGGATGGCAGAGCCACCACTCCAGGTCTGTCACCTGGGTTCAGCCTCAAGATAAGAGGTTATGACTTCCAAGGGCAGACAAAGTTTACATCAGACTTGAAGCACCGCTGCCTAAACACTAAATGCTACCTCAATTGTGTTATGCAGTCTGGTCTTTCTGCATATCCTTTGCACTACTTATTGCAGATGTGATTTCTGGCCTCCTAGCTAGCCCAGATCACAATACTCATGTAATTTTCTGCCATTCTCCCAGTCACTTATCCTCTAGCTACTCCCTTCTTCATGAATTAATAGAACTGTGGTGAAGCTTTGGGTCAAGACCTTTGTTCTGATAAACCTTCATCAGGTCAGACTCAGGACGCCTTGGCCACCCATAATTATAGATATGTCTTAGTGTCTTTATTCTCACTGTGGGTTGCACTGAAAATGGTAGATTGGAATTAATTAGCTAAAATTCCAATGATTCTATGAAATTACAAATATAAACTTTCTGATGGAAAGGATGGGATGGGAAAAGGGGCTTCTATACCCAAGCAGCCTGTCTCATTCAAAATGTCATCAGGATTCGGGAAAACAAAATGAAATGGACAATACTGAGTGGTAGTCATCCCAGGCTCCCAGACACCAGCAGGGAGAGAGGTGCCCAGGCTCCAAGAAGGAAGCCCTGTGCTCATAGGGGTTTGTATTTTGTGGGCTGGGTGGGTGGGAGGGGTGGAGGCACAGTCCTAGAACAGCAAATATTTACCCTGTGTTCACCCAGTGCCTGCATTGCCCTATCTCAACTCACTCTCCTGCCCTACAAAGAGGGAGAAGTGGTTTTTCTCACTGAAGAATAAACTAAGGCCTAGAGAAGGGGC
Source organism: Dasyprocta punctata (assembly GCA_004363535.1). Lineage (NCBI taxonomy): Eukaryota > Metazoa > Chordata > Mammalia > Rodentia > Dasyproctidae > Dasyprocta > Dasyprocta punctata. Next base: position 12,650 of record RJWM01018208.1, on the reverse strand, counting down.
ATCACTTGCCCAAAGTCACACGGCTTGGAGGAGCCAGATGTTGAAGAGCAAACTGGAAATCCCTCAGTCCCCATGTTGAGGGCCCACATGCAGTCCTCAGATAAGAGATGGGGTTCCCTAGGTTTACAGAGCCTCTAAGTGAGAGGCCCAGAGAGGTGGAGCTGTCCACTGAAAGCTCCTGGCCCCCAAGAGGAGCAGAATTTAGGGCCAGTTCCCCAACTGTGGGTACAGATCCTGGCCTAGGTAGAGACACACCCCAGTTCTCCTCCCTATCACCCGTCACTCCACTCCAGCCCTGGGACAAGCTACCCCAGGACATGACAACTTCTCATCCATAGCAACCTGACCCTGGCCACCCCAGGCCCAGGGCACACCCAGACTCTCAGGGAGAAGTACAGACAGGAGCTAGCTTTCCCTTGATGCACCCATTACTGTGATTCTCCAGAAACACATGGCAAGGTGAGCCACAGACACACGGACAGATGGGGGCAGAGAGAGACAGAGGCTGAAAGAAATGAGAGCAGTGGAGACAGAGCTGCATGGGACATGGAAGGCAGAGGGAGAGCTGGAGAGGAAGTGAAGCCCTGAGAACACCAGGAGAGGACTGGGTGCATGGGAACAGTGACATAGGAAAAACAGGATGACAGAGACCAGAGACAGTTAGAGGGAAGGATGCCCTTAGCCAGGAAGAGGTACACAGTGTGACACATGGTTAGAGACCACCGAGAGAGAGACACACATGGAGAGCGACGGAGGCCACCCAGGGAGGTGACACGGAGGTGTGAGGAAGTCAGAAGGTTGGGAGGTCAGTGAGGGAGGGACACGGGATGCAGAGGATTCTGGGGAATGTGAGAAAGTGCAGACAGGCTGGGGAGGGTGTCACGAGGCTCTGCTGCCCTCTTGTGACCGAGTCCGAGGACAGGGTCTGTTGGTCCTCACCTACCTCACAGCTTCACTGGGGCCCAGGAGGCAACAGCTGTAATTGGTCTATGTTCCCCACTTTCACGGGGTGGTGGCTCCATACCTGTGGCCCCTCCAATCTCAATGGCATCTACTGCCCAGCCAATCAGCACAACCAGAGTATCAATGGCATCCACTGGCACCACTCCTTCGGCTCCTCTACCTCCTCACTCTGTGCCTCCTACATGACGATGTGGCCCTTGCACAGCTAGGGAGCACCTTGTGCAGGCCAGTCTAGGTTTTCTATCCTGATAATAAAGCCAGTAAGGGCATCTGTGCCATGCAAGTCTCTGAAGGTTAGGAGGCCTATGCACGTGACACCTCCAGAAGACACTAGGTGTTCAGTTCATGATAAGATGGACTTTCTAGTGACAAAACATTGCAGTCTGATGTTACACATGGCCCTGACTCCACAATGTTCTCACCTGACCTGACTTGTCAGACAAGGTCATTTGGAGGAGCCCAGCTTCCAAATACAGAGTGGTCTCATGTGGTGTGTAACTGTAGCATAGTGACTTCATTCCTCTATGAAAGTGGGCCTGTGAGGATGGCAGTGAGAATGGATGATGTAATGCATGCATGTGTGCGTGCACTGCTGATGTATAAGTAATGTGATGGCTGTTTTGGGCTAAAATCATGTGGGGCCTGACGTCACACCCTGTGTGTTCAGCAGACTAGAAACTCCCAGGCAGATGCAATGTCTGGGACATATTCAGGACATGTTTTGTTGTCTTTCTCTATGTCCCACCTCTCCCATAGGCTTTGGAGTGAATCAGGACCCTTATTCCTCAGCACACTACTAGCAATAGCAGGACAGACCCTCTTCCTGTGCCCACTCTAGGGCAGGTGTAGCACTGACATCCCCAATCTGAGCACTAGACAATGAACAAATCACAAAATCTAGATTTGGACACCTTTGAAAAGTTTGCCCTCCCTTGACTACATGAAGCTTTGGGGTGACATCCAGACACAAACTGTAACATCTTTCTCCTGGCCCCCTAAAGACTCATGTACATCCCTTTATGCAAAAGGCATTTAGTCTGTCTCCAAGAGTTGCCAAAGTTCTAACAGTTTCAGCTGAAAACTCCAAGTCCCAAGTCTCCTCTGAGAAGTAAGGCAAACTCTTAGCTTTGGGCCCCTGTATAAATGAAAAGAAAGTTAAACACTTTCGACATTCAATGGCGAAAGACAGACATTTCTGTTCCAAAAGGTACTAACAGGGATACAAAACAATGGGACCAAAGCAAATCCAACATCCAGTAGAGTAAATATTAAATCCTATAATTCCATGTGTAGCCTGCAAGGCAATCTGTGGAAAGATGTGAACTCCAAAGGGCTTGGTTGGATCCACACAAAGGGCAATTCCAGTGGTTATAGCTCCCAGGGCTTCTTTCCTAGGCCCACTCTGTTCCTTCCTTACAGTTTTCCTTAGATGACCCATGTTCCCAGCTTTTCCAAGCTTCTGGGTTCTCCACTGCACCTTTGGTTTCACCTTCACAACTTCATGCACTGCCTTCTCAGGGGCACAGTTCCAGACTTCCCAGACTTTGTGGTGTTAAGAAGGGCACTCTGGGTGGTGCCCTTCTTAACACCACAACTTTTGCATTCTGCAAGTGTCTAAAACCCACACCACGTGGATGATGCCAAAGTCGGATGCCAGGCTTTCTTTTCTCTTGGCTGTAGGAGTTGAGTGCCTGGATCACTGCACACTCTGAATTGAATTCTGAGGAGCAAATTCTCTACACTGCTGCCATTCTGGAACCTGATGCTCTGTGGCTTTCTACATAAAGCAAAGTCTTTTACTTTTGTAGTTTTGGGACTGTAAAGCGTAGACTCCTGTTGCTTCTTGTGACACCCATGAACCATCTTTTTTATTGTCTTGCTCCTTCTCAGTAATAAGGATCTCCCCAGTTCCATCTTTGAAGTTCACAGCTTTACTGGAGCATCCTTTCTGGCCAAATTCACAATGTTCTCAATCATTCTGCTGGGTGTTCTGCTCTTAAAAGCCTCCAACCATGGGCACGCCATCACCTCAATATTTGACTGCCTTGAAATTTCTTTGGCCAGATTAGTTAGTCTGCCATCCTTAATTTTAGTCTCAGGCAAAGTCTCTTGACATGAGCAAACAACAGAGAAACTTTTGGACAAGGAATAGCATACATTGTCTGGAGACCAACAACCAATGCAGTCCTTCTTCCCCACAGAAACCTCCCCAGCCTGCTCTTTACCTGCAGATTTTCTATCAGCCTTCTGGTCTTCTGAGCTCTGATCAGAATCTCCCACACAGAACAGCCTAAGGATTTCCAGTTCTGCACTTTCAGGTGACATCTCTGAACCTTTCCAAACTCTTCCCACAAGTCATTATCAAAGGCTCTTGGATCATAGAACCCACCCCACTTTTCTGGCAACAAATTCTGTCTTAGTTATTTTCTCTCATTGATGAGACAAAATACCCAACACCCAAAATTAAAGGATGGAAGGTTTATTCAGCACACACTTTGTGGAGATTTCAGTCTAATCAACTGGCTCCAAGGCAGGTTGGCATGGTAGAGGGGCAACAATTCATGGCAGCGGAAGAGAGCAAAAGCAACAAGAGCAAAAAGGGAAAATATTTATTAATTGAAATGTAACTTATTTAGGTGTACATTTCACTCTATTTTTATGTTTTTATTTTTAGTTCTAAATGCTATTTTATTTTAGAATTATTTGTTAATTTTATTTGTTTTTATTTAGCTTTTAATGCAACATATTTTTAAGTTTTTTAAAAAAATGTACCTTTGTTTTTATTTTGCTCACTTTTTATTGGGTGGCCTGAATTTTTAAAAGGGCTTTGTTTTACTACCTACGTACCAATCCAGTGGTTTTGGCATTGAAAATCTCTTTCTTTCGGCTGACGCCATCCACTAGTTTTTCGTGTCCTTTGAAGAGTGGCTATTATCGTACGTGACACTGCTGATGAGCTCAAGCCTATTGGTTTTACTCGGGGGAGAAGGGCTTGCTCTCCCTTATGTTCTGGGTTTTGATCCTATCAAAGTCCTTACAAAATCTGGGTTACAGGTTGTGGAGCACACACCTGTAAACCAAGCACTTGGGAGCCGAGGCAGGAGGATTGAAAGCTCCATCCCAGTTTGGGCAACTAAGACCAAGTCTCAGAGTTAAACATTTTTATAAAAAGGCTGGGGATACAGCTCATTGCAAAGGCCCTGGGTCCAATCCTGAGTCCTTACACATGAAGTCCTTGTAAGAGACCTTATTCTCCATCCCTGACCAGGGCCCTCCTGCCTAGGGATTCTTTCTTAGACCTTCCTAGAGGCAACACTTGAAGTCACACACATGGGTGAGTGTGGGGAACCACTCAGACAGCTTCAAAGCTCAGGGGTGTCTAAGAACTCCTGAGGCCATGACCCTCCTTCCTGCTGTCAGCACACTCTGCTGACCCATCACTGTGCACCGGAGCCTGTGTTTGTGACTCTGGTGTCTTATGGAGATGGAGGCCCCAAGTAGCGAGTTTTAGAACAGATGATAGCTGGGAGCTCCCTGCCTGAGACAGGTGACCTTGGCTTGACCGAAGTCCTCCCAAGTGTCCCAGGCATACCGAGCCAGGGCTCAGGTTCCCTTTTCCCCATGGCAGAGGCCACCTGGCCAAATCACCACACCTGTGGATCATCTCATTCTCCTGCATCTACAACCTCACTGACTGAGAATCTTTATGTGCTGGCCAGAGAGTGAACTTTGTACACAAATGTCCCTAATTCCTGACCAACATTGCTGTGGTGGGTGCCAGTCAACTTCTCTTGCCTTGCTTCTTCATGTGGTTGCTCTGGCCTCATGTCCTGTCTGCCTTTTCAGAGAGTTTGGATCCCCTGGGCCTTGAGCCAAGCTTTAAAAGGCAGTTGTCACCTTTTGATGGCCACCAAGCAGGAGTTGCCAAGGAGAAGCCACAGGCCACCATGCAGGCTTGGCCACAGTAGTAGGAGCTGAGTCCATGGTTCGCAACCCAAATCAGTGGCTCACTGATATCTCCTCATACTCAGCAGACATGGGGCAGATAGCAAGTGTTCTCAATCACAGGATGAGGTGTCCTTCCCTCTGTCCTTCAGGTCCTGTCTAGACTCTGGACCCCCTGACAGGGGAGCTGGAGAATTGCCTGTCCTGCCCAGCCCGTTCTGGTCAATCTCCATAGCTGAGCTTCAGAGCAGGGCTCACATGGGGAGGGAGAGGGAAAGGGATGGAGGGCGACAAAGGGAGCTGTATAAACCCAGGAGAGGCATCTCCTTGGTTTCAGCCCCATTAGGTAGCTCTCTTTAGAACACAATGTGGGGGAAGGTGAGGACTCAGCATCTTTGTTTCCATCCTCAGGCACATGTTTTGAAGGGTTAGGGTGTGGTCTTAACATCCAGTCCTTCAGGTTGTGCTGAACAAGGAGCCCCCTAGGTCTCTACCCCAGTCCTGAGGAGAGGCCACTAGGCTGGACGACTCTGGTTCTGCAGCTACAGGAGCCAACAAGACAGGAGCTACACCAGGGTCACCATGCTGAGGGTGGTACAATCTGTCCCCAGGGCAGGAATGTGTGGGGTTACCCTGTACCTGCCCCTAGCAGTAGCGACTGCCTTGTAGATGTGATGATTTGGGCAAGCAGACAGTGTCTAGATATTGTTTATTTCCCTTGGTCATCAGTGACATTTGTCCCCACTGCCAGGGAGGGATTGCAGAATGCTCTGCCCAGGGGTCTGTGTGGAGCCATCTGTGACAGTTCTGGCTCCCTTCTGGGGACAGGGTAAGGACTAGGACAGGGCCTGGTGCAACTCAGGCTCACAGCCATGGGGAAGGGGACAGTGGTCCCTTCCTGTTCTCCCATCCTTCTCACTCCTAGGGAGTCCTCAGGCCAGCTGGGAGAAATCCTCAGGCCACCATGAACAGCAATGTTCTCATGCATGCATGTATCCCTGGACACACCCCAGATATGAAGAAACCTGACCCCAAAACTGTGAGTATCAAAACAAACAGCACTGCCCTGGTTGTCAAAGGAGTCTCAGAGTTCCAGACCCCAGTGGAACGGGAAAGTGGTGGGAGTAAGATTGACAATGAGGTCAGTGTGACCCCATTACTGTCATCTCCTACCCAGCTCCTGAGAACTTGCCTGAGTGCTTTACAGATGGGGAAATGGAGGCACAGAAAGATGAAGTCACTGGTTCTGGGTCACAAAGGCAAGGGTAAGAGGCAGAGCTTGGATTTGAACCCAAGCAGACTGGCTTTTCTCTGTGGCCCCCATCCCCAGTGACTCTCAAAGTGTGGGCCCAGGAGCAGTAGCAGGAGCATCTCCTGGGAACACATTAACAGTGCAGACTCCAGACCCACCCAGACACCTGAGTCAGCCAGTCTGGGGCGAGGCCCAGCGAGGCCCAGTGATCTGCTGCAAAATCCCTCCAGATGACTCTGTGTACACCCAAGGTTGAGGGCCCCTGCCATGCTTGGCAGAGTGGCACACACCTTAGTCCCAGCTGCTTAGGAGGCTGAGGCAGGAGGACTGATTGAGTGCATGAGTTTGAGACCAGGCCAGGAAACATATGAGACTGTTTCTATTTAACCAAAAATGAAAACAGCCCCTTCACTCTACTGTTTCATACTTGAGTGAAGTGGGTGAGGGCCTGGTCCATGCAGGGTAATAGATAGCAGCTGACCTTTGCCCTCAGCTTGAGGGGCAGTAACAAGGAGTGGGAGGGTCTGTGGCAAACTGAAGAGCACACACTCCAGTTATGTAGTTGCAGCATCTTACCGCCCTGCGAGGAGGTAGCCCAGCATTGGCACACATGCTGGCTTTTCCAGAGAAGTCCAAATTCCAGCTTTTCCTTGTGAAATCTCTCAATACTTTGGTGCTGGTAGTCAGTCCAAATTAGCCTTTGAAAAGAAGGAGTAGTGTGGATTTCTTGGCCTGGTCACTGAGGATCTCTCAGGGACAGGCTCCCTGGGCTGCCAAGGAGATGGCCTCGTCTGGGAGACCTTGTAATTCTCAGGGTCCCAGATGGCACCCTGAGCCTTTAGACCCCAAGGAAAGCACTGCAGAGTGAAGGTGGACAGGAAGTGCGATGTTGCAGAAGTGACCTTAAATCCACTCCAAATCCCAGATGGAAGGCTTGCAACTGAGGAGGTCATTTGCAAACCTTGAGGCGCTGACTCATGTTAGTACAAGGATATGGGGACATTCCAGTATATAAGTGACCCTGGGGCTGGACATTTCTCTGAAGAGCACAGGTCACTCCTTGTCCCCAGCTGAAAGAATAAATCTGCACTTTACTGAAGACCAGTGACACCTGCTAGTGTCTCAGCCAGGGCTGCTCACTCTGCAGTAGTTGAAGGTCACTTAGGGAGCAGTGGAGCCAGGAATTCCACCTGGGCTTCTACACCATAACCCATGTACTAAGATTTTTAGGCCCTTATGCTCAGAAATTGCATTGTCTTTAACATATTAACTCAAGGTGTAATTTGTCAGATGCCTGCTTTGTGCTGGGATCTGACCTAAGTATTTCCTGCATGATCTCCTTTAATCATAACAGCCCTGCAATACAAGTATTATTACCCCATTAGGCAGTTTAAAAAATTGAGGCTTCAAGAAATAAATTACCTTTGCCTATTGATATAAACAAATATCCCAAGGGCAGCTCTTGCTAAGACACATGCCTCTTTTTAACAAATGGCAGCTGCTGCAATCCATGCAGTTCTTGAGGTTTTGGGGTGAAGGACCTCGAGAGAATGAGAAAATAAAGAAGAGACAAAAGCTGGGCTCAGGGGGAGCCCTCTCTCCTGATGGGAGAAAAGGGACTGCTCAACCACTGTAGCACATTTATTCATACACTTAGAAGGATGATGTCAGCTTCAACGTTGCTGCCTAGCAACTTATTTGCCTGGCTGGCCAGGACTCTTGCCTTCTTAGAGCTGGATCAGCTTGCTTATATGGCTTGTTTTGGGCTCTGTATGTTTTCAGGGCTGGCCTTGCTTTAGCACCACACATGTGATCAATATCCAACTTCAGTGGCTCACTATAGGCAGCCAAGTTCAAAGGCATCTTGTCCTCTGATTGCCTGAGCCTAATTAAGACACATCAGAGTGGAAATGGCTCCATATGAACCCTGGACCCAGGCGTTGTGGCAGGGAGCAGCTCCATGAACAAAACAAGTTACAGTGCATGCTTGGGCCTACTCCTGTCTTTTGACTCTTATTTTGGGGAAGGCAGGTGCACTGAACAGGCTACCTTCCCGACCTGCAGATGTCTGTAGCTCAGGAAGCCAGCCCAGACCACTGTCCGCCATCACAGTGTCAAGAGTGATGGTCTGATTGGCCCCTGAATGAGTCACTGGTTGCCTGCAGAAGTTCTCAGGGAAAAGAGGCTGCAAGCAGGGTAAGCACTTCCCACGTGCCTGCTACATTTACTGTAGACTTCTGGAAATGCACCTTCCTGGGCCCAAAGCACACACTTTGTGAGCTTCTCTTAGGTCCTGGTGAGCAGTGAAGCTTAAGAGCCCTCGAGTTTGGATCTCTCTGGAGAAGTGCTACACAAACTCTAGGTGTTGTCAGTTATTATTCACAAAGTGAGCATTCGAGTCCCCACACTGTGACCTTTAGGGACATCACTGCTCTTTTCTAATGAGTTACAGAGATGCCATAAGATGCCAATTGTGTTACATAGGATACCAGAGATGCCAGGTTGAGATTTTGAGAGTTCAGAAACAAAGTTGTCAGTGCACCCTAGAGGCACTAGAGGGCACCCTAGCCAGCTGTCCTGGCAAGAAAGAGGGTGCTCCCATGTATGTGTGTGTGTGTGTGTGTGGGTGGGTGTGGGTGTTTGGGTGTGGGGGGGACAATGCCCCTGCTCAGCAAGACCAGGATTGAAAGATGTTACTTAAGATCCACCCTGTATGTGTCCACTTTCCCAGCACTGAGTGGTGTTTCCAGCACGGGAGTCATCACTCTCCAATGCATGCAGGAGCTCGAGGGCTTCCTTGTGGTCTGGAGACACCACTTGGGGAAGGATTCACACCATCTGGCTTCAGGATCCCTAGTGAAATGGCCCGGGCAGTTCTGAGTGATTTCTGAGCTCTTCCTGCAGGGGCAAGAGTATGGCTTAGTCCTGGTGTTTGAACCCTGGTCCCGTCTGCCTGTGTTATCACTTCTGTGGCCTCAGTTCCCCCACCAGCTGTGAGTTGCTTGGTGCTGAGACACTACGTGGCTCACACTGTGGCCCAGGCTCTGCCTGACTCTAAGGATACTCCTAGAAAATGCTGGAAGAGGGCAGTGTGGGGAGACACTGTCCCTGTCCCTATTGATCCTGTGTGACAGCAGGTAGATCATTTTGCCTCGTTGAACTCGGGCATCCTCAGCCACAAATCTGCACCCTTACCTGGGTAGGATGTTGCCATCCACAAAGTCATTCTGCAGGAAACACCACTGTGTTTTTGTGTGACCGAACATAATTTGAACTCTTCTGATGAGTGGTAGAGATGTCCTGAAGTCATTTGAGTGTCCCCTAGCCCTGTTGGCTCCAGAGAGCTTACACAGTGAGAGGCATAGGTGAGGGCATCTTGGTCCCCACTGAATCACTGTGCCTACTTGCTGGCTGGAAACCTGACACTATGAGTCATCATGAAGAAACAGAAGGCCCAGAGGCCTCAACAAGATGACCATACTTTCCTCCTGTTCTCACACAGTCTCTGTGGTAGGCACTCCTGGGCTTGTATGGTTGCAGTAATGTCTTCCTGTAAGATCTCTCAGGCACTTGAACCTGCCATGACTCCAGCTTGGAAGCCTCCAGTCCCTCTGTAACTAGAGGAGAACAGATGATATTCTGTCGGTGTGTCCAAGGACACACCCACTGACATGTCATTGGATAGCTGGTAGACATGTGACCACATATAACTGTAGAGGCTTCTGGGAAATACAATCTTTCCTCTTTTTTTTTTTTTAATAAGGAAAAGAAGTTTATTTGGTTCTCAGTTCTGAAGGCAAGTGGGGTTCTTCTCATGGGCAGAGGACTCAAGAGTGTCCCCAGTGCACGGTGTCACCAGGTGAGGAGAGAGAGGAGACAAGGGGCTGACCCACTTTATAACAGCTTGCCCTTCTCCTGGGACTGTGCAAATTCTGTCATGAATCCCAGTACCCTAATCCCCCTCCTGGTCCCACCAGCTTTCAGTGGAAGTAGCTGACGCTACCAGGTAAGCTAGAAGTATGCAGCCTCACTTATCTTGAAGGCTCCTCAAGCCCAGCACTTTGCTGTTGGGGGCCAAATCGTCTTTCATTGCATCCTTCACCGTAGGGTATCCATCTGTGTCCTGGCCTCTCCCCACTAGACGGCAACAGAACCGCCACTGACAATCTTTCCTCTTAGACGATGTGATTCCAGATATCAGTACTAGGACCAAGAGGAGAGTGCACCTGGCAGGGGACTAACTCCATGCAGGGTGTGGGTCTCCACTGCTCTCAGAAACCCCTCCAGTGTCTCCAGAATGTGTCACCTTCCCCATCCACAACCTCAGCTTGGAGAGGGGAGCTGGGGAAAGAAAGGGGGAAGAATTTAGTTTTCTCCTACTATAGGTCACTGTGCAGGCTCACAATTTTACTTAAATGTATTTCTATTGTGGACTAGATTCTAGCCTGGCCTATATAGTAAGACTCTGTCTCAAAACAACTGACTGACTAAATAAATAAATCATGTTTGTAAACAACCCATAAATCAAGGAAGAAATCACAAAGAAAGTTGGAAAATCTTTTGAGAGCATGAAGATGATAATGTAGATTCCCCTAAACTTAAGGCAAATGAAGAATTGTTCAGGCGAAAATTTTGTAATTTTGAATACCTGTATTGTAAAAGAAGAAAGTTCTCAAGTCAATAACCTCACTCATTTGGAAGGACACACATTTAGGAATAACAACAACAACAAAATCAAAATGACCCAAAGTAAGGAGATGGAAGGAATAAGAAAAATTAGAGATAAATGAAATAGATTGTGGACAAACAGTAGAGAAAAAAAAATCAATGAAGTGAAAGAGCAACAGAATCAACAAGCCTGTAGCTAAACTAAGAAACAAGAGAGAGATTCAAATTCTTAACAGCATAAGCCAAAGTCAAGACATCACTACTGATCTCACAGAAATGAAAGGGATTTAAGAGAATGCCAGGAGCACACTGAATACCAGAAAAGTGGATAACCTAGGCAAAGTGAACAGATTTCTAGAAACTGTCTACAGACACTGACTTGAGGGGAAATAGAAATTGAATAGAGCTGTAAGCAGAGAGGTGAGAAACTTCCCAATGAGAAAAACCCTGACAGGCAGCTCCATGGAGCTGGGCTGCTGAGCACTTAAAGAAGGAGTGGACATCAGTCCGGCAGCTTGGGGAGGTCCCGCCTAGTCTCACCACGCATGCTCAGAATCATTCCAGGCCAGCACTGTCTTCCTGCCTTATTGCACAGGCTCACTGGGGAGCAGAGATGACCAGTGACTTGCGAAGTGCTCTGTGGCAAGGAGTAGGAAGCTGGAATAGTACTCAGGCTTGTGAGACCTGGAGCCTTTGCAGGGATGCAGAGGTGTGGATGTGACAGTGTCTGTCACTGTCCTGTCTGCGGGAGATTAACCCATGGACACCCGCGCTGTCCATCTATGGGGCCTCTCAGTGAGCCCCAGTCCACCTGGCCAGGAAGGGTTGAATACTGGTCATGAGAACAGAGGTCACCCCGTGTGCGAGGCCTGACAATATCTGAAAATAAAATTCTGTTACCCACAGGAAACAGCCAAAGTTTTCAAAAAATCTGACTCAGGAGTGTGCATGTGACCTCTAGAGGCCCACTGAAAGTGAGTGTAAGTGAATTAAACAATGCGATCTATTTATAGGACACCTTCTCTTTTAGACCTCATTTTGCTGAATTTTGAAATAGCACATACACAGAGAAAAATTCAAAGTACAGCAAAGTGTCAAGATAAAAAAAGAAAAGAAACCTGGGTATAGTGACCCACATTTGAAATCCTTAGCACTTTGGGGACCTGAGGCTGGATGATTGCAGGTTTGAGTAGAGCCTAAACCATGCAGTGACTGAGTGAGACATTGACTCAAAATAAAACACAAAACATAAAACAAAAAAGTTCTGAGAATGTAGATTAGTGTGGAGCCCTGGGCTCAATTCCCAGTGCTGGAAAACAAACAAACTTGACAATTTCCCCCTCACTTCCCCTAAAACATACCAGGTTTACATTTTGTATACATCTTTCCAGTTCACCTTCTGGGTGACTGTGAGTGTGAGTGTATTTATAAAGTATGTAGATTATTTTCAACCTGTGGCTTCCTCTTTGTGTTCAAAGATACCTGCCCTTGATCCAACCATCTCATCTGTATTCTTGCCAGCGGGAAAGGGAATACAACAATTGAAGGACCTCCTCCTTCTGTTTAAGTGTATAGAAATTGCACAGGTTATTTTGACCATATCCCATTTGTATGCATGTGGCTGTTGTGTCCAGTGGGTCTGGATTCTAGGGTGCAGGAAGAGGTACAAAGCCAGTTGGGGGAATGAGTAAGGGAGCTCAGGTGGAGTGGTCCCTTCTTCCCTGTGCAGTTCAGCCTGGCCCTCTGCTGGCATTTTCAGGTGAAGGGCGAAGTCCCTGCAACCCCAGCACAGGGGACTTGCCTGCTTTCCAGGATCTGATGC
>RJWM01018207.1:0-41402 GCA_004363535.1 Dasyprocta punctata | reverse complement strand
GAGGTAAAGGTGGGAAGCTGAGCAGGACCTTGAGAAGTCAGAGCAAAGACATTATTAAGCAGTAAATATTGCCAAATAGGAGAAATGTCTTATCTTTAAGGTCAGCAGTGTATTGCTCTGGAATAGGGAGTGAGCCAAATATCCTCAGCTGCAGCCTTATCTTGCTCTCCAAGATGTCACAGTGTCACAGAACAACACAAGTCTCTACTGTTACTACTGACATGGAGTGTTACACTTACCACATATCAGATGCCAGATCTTTGAGCAACTTGCCTAGACCTGAAACAGACTCATAGGTAAACATAGAAACCCAATTTATTGATCCTAAAACCTGTTCAGTGCCACTTCAGAGTGGTCTCCATCACAAGCGTACCCACATATTCTGTTCTTTAGTAACTTGCTTTTACAAGTTGCCAAGAGAAAATAGTACACCACTTGACTTTTATAGGATATTTACAAAATGTTAGTGGGAGGAAAAAGCAAGAAAAAGGTAATAAGGAGACTAAGGGGAAGCCAAGGCAATTCAAGAGAAAAAGAGCTAACAGGGCTGTATTTGATACTGTCTGCTGATGCACTGTTGAACCCTTCAAAAAAGAGGAAGATGTTAAAAACAAAGTGCATAAAAGATCTCCATAAATTAAAAAATAGTCTAAGATATTGAACAACATGACACCATGAAAAATTGTAGAAACTTCAATAAATATTTTCTTCAACACAAATAAAAAAGAAAAAGAAAAATTTAAGTGGAAACACCATGCAAGGAAAATATTCATAAAAAAATTAGAGGAAGAAGATTCAAGTGATTCATTGACATACTAGTGAAACAATGTTAAAAACCAAAAATCCTCAGAATTTTCAGATTGAAAAACACCCATGAAGTTATAGAACAAGAAATAAAATAATAATTGGGAAGATGGCCCATTGAAACATATCAAAACATTTGAGATAAAGACAAAATCTTCATGGTCAAGAGTGAAATATAATAGGTCAAATACAAAAGGAAGAGAATCATAATGTCATGATACTTCCTATAATAAATATTGAATTCTTAAAAACAATATTGCAGCACGTTCAAAATCAGAGATATGACATTAATGTTGAATTATGTGGCCATAAAACTAAACTATTGTTCAAGAGTAAAAGTAGAAGACATTATTTTGAAAACTAATAATCAACCTTTTAACAGTCTCAAAATGTAATTTTACAAATGTTTCCAAAAATATTTAAATGAGATAATGACAAGTGGACATAAAACCTAGCAAAGCAGGAAACAAAAACAAAAGTAATTTTGAAGACTGCCACTCTGAAACATGTGCTTCACCATAAAAGATTACATTAAATGATAATAATAGCAATGATAGTGACATGGTAAATTACTTGATAAAGTTCACTCAGAACAATAGTATCAGACTTAGAGAGCAATTATTTCGAACTAAAGCAAATATTGGAGGGTACAAGAAATCTCTTGGAGAGGAATTAAGTGGGCAGGAAATAGAACTGTACGATCCAATTTGGAGCAAATTAGTGGCATTTCATTCCTGTGAGCTGCATGTAAAAATTAAACCAATTGTTAATTTTAGCAAAACATGAGTTTAAAAAAAACAAATTCCATAATGTATTACATGGTTTACCAAATGCATGTGCACACACACACACACACACACACACACACACATGCAGTATTACCAATTCGACTAAAAACAACTATGTTGAAAGGGTGATGTATAAGTGTAGGAGGAATTTGAGAAAGATGTGAAAATAGTCAGTCTTTAATATCCAAAGTAGGAAATCACTAGATTATGAGTAACACTGAAAATCTTGAGATGGCACCATAAGGATCTGTTTAGAGACAAGCAAAATATCAGTGGTGAGTGCCATCAACTCAGCCTCTCCGAGGATCATGATCCAGACACTGTAAAATAATAACATGCAGAACACAAATAAAAATGAGAGAGAAATAGATCCGTGGGAATTGGGAAGAAACTGCCAGGAAAATTAAAAACTGTAGAGCAGTTCAAGACACAAAGTACAGTGCAGAGAAGGGAAAGAAATAGTCTGGAATCTCTGCCTGACCTGACTATGTCAAAACAAGGTGAGTACTGGAGGCTCCAGGGAGAACTGTGTTAGATGGGGCCAGAAGTTGTGATCTGCAGGGACATCTTGCCATCTCCCTCTATGGATGTCTGTCCATAGGCAGCAGTTGCAGAAGGATCCCAGCACAGGCGGCCCCGCTTCCCCCATAGCCCTTGAAAATATGCAACATCGGGCACCATGTTTGGGTATTTAAATCTGGGACTCCAGATAGCTATAGGATGGATTCACTTCTAGAGTTCCCAGTCTTACTCCTCCAGAGTGACTAGATGAGAGACAGCTGTGAGAGATCCATGGACAGTAAGTATTCTGGAAGGAGACTCCCTGTGGGGTTTGAGTTTGAGTCAAGAAGAATACACATTTCCCCACACTTCCCACCATACACACACAGAACCAAATTCCACTTCAGTTGCACTGGGTTTGAAAATTTCATTGTAGAGTATTCAAGACCTCCTCCTCCTACTGCTTGTATCAGGCATGGATCTGGAGTCTTCCTGCCTTTCTTATCTGCCAACATGAGTAAGAACACATCCAGGTTTGAACATTACCATAATCTGTGGAAACAAAATGTCCTCTAGGATATTGGGAAGGCAAACTCAAAAAAAAAAAAAAAAAAAAAAAAACACAGGTCTGAAGGTTTTGTAAATAAAACTGGAAATCACTACACTCCAAAATTGTAGTTCTTAGAAGAAAATCACTTATTCAAGACCACAGGGAATCTTTCAAAGAACAAACTCTTTGATTAATTTCTTTTTTGTAATGTTTTCTTAGTCTCAATTGCATTAATTTATGCTTTGATCTTTAGGATTTCCTCCATTATGCAAGCTTTGGGTTTGACTTCTTTTTCTTTGCCTACAAGTTGGAGGTTCAACATTGACTTATTTATTTGAGCTCATTCTATTTTCCTGAAGTGAGAGTTCACCACCATTAATTTCCCTATTAGAACTGCTTCCATTGTACCCCATAAGACCTAGTATGCAGTACTGGCATTATTATTTTATTGTAGATACTGTTTATTTTCTTTTTTAATTTCATGCATGACACATTGGTTGTTCAGGAGGGTGTTGCTTAATTTCCAGGAGTTTATGTAGTTTTTGTGGTTTCTTTTGCTATTGATTTCCAATTTCACTACAAATGGTCAGATAATATGCATCAGATGATTTCAGTTCTTTTGCACTGAACATGCTTAAGCATGTTCTGTCTGCTAGAATGTGGTCTATTTTGAAGAACACCCCAAACGCCACTGAGAAGAATATGCGTTCTAATGTTGTGGGGTGGAATACTCTAAGGACATCGACTAAGTCCATTTGCCCACAGGTTTGGTTTAGTTGTGATATTTGTTTCTATCATGAAATCACAGAATATATAATAAAAATAGATTATGCACTAATGTAAAGTTAGCTGACTTTATCAAAATGTTACAAAATATGAATAATCATCTTAGCAAGAAAATAAAATGCATAAAAAGGTTTCAATAAAAAATTCAGGAGATGAAAAATTATATTGACAGTATGGGTATTGTAATTGGCCAATATGAAAACAAAATTTCAGAATCAGAAGATAGGGACGCTTTCAAAATCCAATTATTCAAAGACATCTTTAAAACAAGAGACCAACAAAAATGAATTCAACAGCTGTTAGATGATGCAAAGACTCGTCTAAAATTAACTGGAATCAGCAAAATATCAGAAGATGGTACCAATGGCATTAAAAATCTGCTGAAATAAATAAAAGCAGAAAAATAGAGGAAAATAATGGAGGAAAAATAGAAGAACATAATAAAGAAAAAAACATATGCATAAGTGAGGCATGAAGGACCCTAAATAACCAGGATCAAAGGAAAATCTCTTCATGTTACATTTTCATTAAAATACCAGAAATTCAACACCGAGACAAAATCTTTAAAGCTTCAAGAGAAAAGCAACATGCCACTTATAAAACTATACACCAGCAGACACTTAAAGACAAACTATAGAAGTCGGTAGGGCTTGGAGTGAAACATTTCAAGCCCTGAAACACAACAACTTCCAAACCTGAATTACATCTCCTTCAAAACTTACTTTTCAAAACTGGTAGAGGAATAACGAATTTTCATGGAAAAGACGACCACAAGAAATTCATGAATACCAAATCAACCATACAAAATAATCTGAAATATGTCTTAGAAGGAGGCAGTGAAGCCAAAAATGGTAATATGTCAAATAGAATGAACACACTAGGGTGAACAGTAAAGAAGAACAGGATAAAATAAGGAAATAAACAAAACAAAAACAATGCAAATCTAGGTACAAGTCAATTCCTTTCTGTAATAATGCTCAATGACAATGGTCTCACTTCCTCAATCAAAAGATACAAATTGGCAGAATGGATCAAGAAACAATATCCAACAGTACACTGTATATAAGAAACACATTTAATTCAAAATGAAATTTACAGTTTTTAAATCAAAGAAAGAAAAACAATATTCCATGCAGCACAAAACTAGAAAAAAACAATAATAATTATCCTAATTTCAAAAAATGTGAATTTGAAGCCAATACTTATCAGAAGAGACAAAGAGGGTCACTACATAATTCTTAAGGGAAAAAAGTTAACAGGACAAGATAACAATTATAAACATATAAACACCAAACTCTGGCACACTCAACTTCAGAAAACAAACACTACTGGACTTAAAAACAAAAAAAAGCAGATAAATGAATGTCACCACAATCGTAATGGATTAACTCAGTATCCCACTGTCAAAAATAAACAGATCAACAGGACAAAAAATATCAACAAAGCAGTATCATAGTTGAACCAAGCCTTCAAACAAATGGACTTATAAATAAATATTATAGATATTTAAGGAATATTCCACACAACAACAGAATACACATGCTTTTCACCAGTACATTGGGCAGCCTCAAAAAACCCCATGCTAAACTACGAAGCAGGCCTAAGTAAATACACAAGTATCAAAATTATACCTTTTGCATTATCAGATTATACTGCAATGAAACTAAAGATCAAGTACTAATATATTCTGGAAATTATGCAAACACATGGAAATTAAACATTGTCCACTTGAATAATCAACAGGTCATAGAAGAAAGCAAGGAAAAATAAGTCAAATAGTTCCTCAGATCAAATGATAATTCCAGTACAACACACTGCAACCTATAGGACACAATGAAAACGGTAAACTACATACTTCAAGGTCCTAGCAAAGCAAGAACAGTCTAAATCCAAAGCTAGTACAAGAAAGAAATTATTAATATCAGAAATTAAATAAATTAACACAAAGAAAAAACTACATGAAAAACAAAACAATATCCTTTAAAAGAATAAACAAAAAAGATAAACTGCTTATCAAAAAAGGAAAAGAAAATACCAAATCAATGCAACTAAAAATTGAAGAGGCAAAAACACGATGGATTCTGCTGAAATCCAGAAGATCATTGGTTACTATTTTGATAACTGCACTCTAACAGAGTATAGAATTCAGAAGAAATGGAGATTCTGAAATATTTTTGAACTATCAAAGCTAAACCAAATTAAGACATGGTAATAAGAAAGCTCCAATATCATTTGATGAAATTGGACATTTAATTTTTAAAACCCACAAATTAAGAAACACCCAGATACTCATTGATTCACTGCCAAATCCTATTAGAACTTTAGAGAATATCTAAGCTTAAGTACTTTATTCTTTAATGAAATGAAAAAGGAAGGATTGCTCTCAAAGTCATTTCTGGAAGCTAACATTGCCTGATTCCAAAAACAGAAGAGAACCCAACCAAAAACCACAAAACAAAACAAAATAAAACAAAACAAAGGAGAAGAAAAAGAAAAAAAAGAAAAGAAATACAGACCAATCGCTGTTATGATCATAAATGCAAAAATTCTCAATAAGATACAGGCAAACAGAATACAACAAATCATCAAAAAGATCATATATCATAACAAAAAAGACTCATTCCAGGGGTCCAAGGATAGCTCAACATACACAAACCAAGAAATGTAATATACCTCATAAAGGTAAAAAAAGAACAGAGCTCACAAAATCATCTCAATAGATGCAGACAAATCTTTCAGTAGAAACAGGAAAAGCCTTTGACAAAATTGAACATCTATTTATGACAAAACCACGATGAAAATAAGTATAGAAGGACTTCATCTCAGTCTGATAAAGGCCATTAATAAAAAGCAATGCCCAACATTATATTAAATGGGGAAAATCAAAGTTTTCATTCAAAATCAGAAATGAGACAAGGATGGCTACTATCACTCTTGGTTCTTGAAATATTAGCCAAAGCAATCAGGCAAGATAAAGATACAAAAGGGATGTGTATAGGAAACAAGGAAGTTATATTACTACTATTTGCAGAGGACATACTTTCTATACAGAGCATCCAAAAAATTTCCACAAAAAACTTCAGGTATTGCCAGGCATGGTGGCATATGACTTTAATCCCAGCCTTTGGGAGGCTGAGATAGGAGAAGCGTTGTGTGTTTGAGGCCAGCTTGGGCTACAACGTGGGCGCAAGGCCGGCCTGAGCTACATAGTGCAGCACTGCCTCAAAAAACTAGGGCCAGGAGTTTGGCTCAGTGGCTTAAGCACCTGTGTGGAAGGTGCGAGGTTGTGAGTTTGATCCCCGGTGACACAAAAGAAAAAAAAAAAGCAAAAACAAAAAAACTCTCAGGTATTATAACCAAATTAAGGAATGCAGCTGTAGAAAGAGTTAACATGCAAAAAGCAACGGCATTCCTGTACATCAGTAATAAACTGACCAAGACATAAATTAGAAAAACAATTATGTTCACAATAGAATCAAACACTTAGGAATTAATTTAAGCAAGGTAGTAAATGTAAATTCTCTGCTGGAAGACAAAATAGGCAAAATTCTTGAAAACATAGCTGTAGAAAGGACTTCTAAAGACAACCTCTCAGTTGCATAAGAAATAATTCCAAAACTCAACAAATGCAATTATATCAAATTAAAATATTCTACATAGCAAGGAAAACAACCAACAGAGTGAGAGATAAACTACAGAATGGAAAAAAGCATTTGCCAATTATTCCCAAGACAGAGGATTAATGTCTAGAATATATTAGCAACTCAAAAAAATTAGATGCCCAAATTACAACCAATCAAAAATTGTGGAAATGAAATGAATAGACATATCTCAGAGAAGAACTATAAATGTCTAACAAATACATGAAAAATTTTCAAAATCACTGGCCATTTGAGAACTGGAAATTAAAAGAACCCTGAGATTCCATCTCACTCTAGAAACAATGGATATCTTCAAGAAATTGAGTAACATGCTGGTGATGCTGTGAAAAAAAAGAAACTCTGCTTCTTTGTTGGTTTGACTGTAAATTATGGAAACTATGGAAATTAGTATAGTGAATCCTCAAGAATTAGAAGTCAAAATTCCTTTTGACCCAGTCATTTCCTTTCTAGTTATCTTCCTAAAACAGTTAAAGACATTTTATTGCAGTTGTACATGCATATCCATGTGTATAGCAGCACAATTCCCAATTCCTAAATATTGAAAGTGACCTATATGCCAGTTAACAGATGAATGAGTAAGTTAAATGCTGTATTTTTACATCTGGACCATACTCTGCCATCAATGATACTCTTGAGTCATTTGTGGGAAAATGGATGAACCTTGAGATCATAATGTTAAGCGAAATAAATCAGACACACAAGGTTAATTATCATAGAATTTCTCTTATGTAAAAAAGCTGAAGTATGAATAAATAGCAAAATAAAAGATAGGCAAGTGGGAACAATGAGACAGATCTTTAGCATATGGGAAATGAAACGAGATGCAAGACAAGGAGAGGAAGGGAAGAGATTTTAAGAAGGAGGAGAATTGGGATGTGTTATGTACATGTGCCAAGTCTTTTCTACAAGGAATATGATCATTGTGTGCTACAAACATATACAAAATTATCTCTGTCTCTCTGTCTATCTCTCTGTCTGTCTATCTATCTGAATATGAAGGGATCCAAGAGATGGAGAGAAGAGGAGAAAGAAGAGGCCAAAATAAATCAAAATGTGTAATGTACATGCACTAACTTTCAACAACGAGTATAATTATTATGTATTACAAACGTGTGCCAACCTAAAAAAAGAATCTGTTTAGAAATATGGAAAATAAATTTGAATAAATCACCAAAATGTTGGAAGAAATTGTAACAATAAGAGAGGAATGGAGGATGAGGACACTTCAATTTTTTGTTCTAAATTTTAAATAAACATAAATAGCAAATGAAGAAAACACATACCTTACACAAAAGCAGGTACCTAAGAATGTTAAAACATTGTGCTTATAAAAAATGGCAATCACAATTAGAAAATGGAGAAATGTCTCATAAAGTCCAAAGCAAAAATAACAATGAGAACCTAAAAATGTCATTTCAATTGTCGACTGAGGCTCTATACCCATTTTTATGTATACTATTGTAAAGTTTTTAATGGATCTATTTCACACAGTAAATGACTACATTTATATTGAATAATGTTTTTGAATTTCTATGATTAAAATATTTGATGGTGTATATTCTTTTTAAAATGAACTCATTCTGCTTTCAAAGATTTATACTAAGAGTATAATAAAGGTTGGATATCATAGAAAATAAAAAGCATTTATAGTGTGTCTAACTACAATGAGTACACATGTAATCTCAGAGCCTTAAAAATAATAGGCCAGTAAATGTGAATTGTTTACATGTTTTGAAACATTCACACAGTGAATGATTGCATACACTGTGAAAGACATTCAGAAAACTTTATTTCTACTTCATTTTGCTAAATTTCTGAAAGATTTCCCACATCTCCAATTTCCATAGTAGTATAGTACACTCTGTTTGTTGCTTCTAACACAGCTTCCATTCTTTCAGTTTCATAATAATCCCTTCTCCATGGATCCAGACTTTCTCTGGCTATGAGTCTATACAGTGAGCAAATCAGCCATAAGGGATGGAGAAGAGATAGTTAGCTTTAAAGAATGGTAGATTGTACTAACCATTTTGTGTAGGTAATTCAGGTAAATTCTTCAGTGTTCCATTTGTGTACTACTCAGTCAAGTTTTCTAGGGTTTCTACATCAGAGTAAAAGCCTTCCTTTCTCCAGGGCTACAAGAAGACTCTGCTTGCCTTCCATTTCTCTTCCGTAAACACTTTCAGCTTTCTCTACGCATGCCAGTGCCGTCAGTAAGCATTCCTCTCCATTTTCCACCTTTTCTCATGTCCCTGTTGCCTCTCTCATCCTATTGCCTTTACTTGATTAAATATTTCCCTTCTTGCAATTTTATTGCATGTTAGAGGACAAAACAGACACGTACTGTGTATTCAATCCTCTAAATTTATCAAGGAATACAAAAAAAAAATATTTTTAGCAGGAAACAGGTAATTCAAAATCCTTTTAATGATATGAAGAGTATATCCTTTTTATTGAAGGTATGTTATTTTCGAAGTTTTAGCCTTCTGAAAATTTATACCTTCAAAGATTTGCAGAAATACTATGAGGGAGAAATTCAGAGTGGATTGCGTGGAATTCTTTCATTTTATTCCTCCATCTCCATCCAGAATGATAGGTTTATTGCTGTACTGGTTCTTGCAGCTCATCAGTTCTCTTTCATGCTACAACGCTTGTGGCCAGCTCTCATTGCAAAAAAGAAACAGTTAAGCCAAGCTCTTTTAACAGTCTAGGATATGCTACGGCTTTAGGGAAAGTCTTGGAGTTTGATTTTGCTATTCTATGTAAGGAGCCATTGGATTTTCCTACATTGAAGACCAAATCTTTTAGTGATTTGAACCATGTGATTCTATAATGTGAAAAATACATAGGTAAATGCATTATAATTCAAGAATGAAGGACTTACATTAGATAAATTTTAAGAACTTACCCTTTGTGCAGATAAAAACAGTAAACACAGTCAATGTAAGGATCAATAAACCTTCTCTATTAGGTGCTAAAACCTACTTTGCAGGCAATACAATAGCAGTGCAAAAGTGAGCAAACTAAAACAGATCCTGCTATTGTGCACCTGACATTTAAAAAAAATGAGAAAAACAGTATTCATAAGAATAAATGTTCCTCCTTTCCCCTATACCTGTTGTTCTTTCCTTTTGAGCCGTTTCAAGAATATATATGTGCATATGTATATATGATTATATATAGATGATTGTATTGTATATAGATGATTATACTATTAATCTCTGTTAGTTCATCAAAAAGAACAGTTTGCCCTTTCATCGTTTGGTTGTTTGATCATTTTTCATGCCTATATCTTATAATATGAACAACTACTTTGAAGATAACAATAGTCAATATATTAGCCATTGTTAGTCTCCTATTATTTTGTTTTGAATTTCTGTACCTTTTTTATTCCTTTTTCCTTTAAAAATGTTAATTTGTAGTTCTGTAAGGACTATAATTTGAAAATTTATCAAATCAATGAAAGGAGGAACAGAAACTACTCATAATTGTCCATACTTTTAAGTGCCAGTGATTTAGAGCTAATATCCTTAGTACTTTACACAAATTTTAACATAATACACTTTTTTAAAATTTTCTGGATGGAAGTTTTGTTTTTAGGACCTGAACTGAGTCATATCAAAACACGAATTGAACTTTGAAACAAACACCCTGCTGGGCTAGAAGCTAACATAATACCCTTTTGATGATTAAAGAAATATTACACGAGTGTTCAATATAATGTAGGGTATATTGTATTTCTGTCTCCAGGAATAGACAGACACTGATCTTACTTAGGGTTAATATTGTCATTTATCACCAGCTACAGAAATCTTTTCCACACATCATCAGTATTTAACACCACTGATTCCCTATTTGAGAGTTCTTTTTTTTTCCTTGATTTCTCTTGTACTGTGTTCTTCCTATTCTCCTAAGATTCTCAGTTTGAATTTTCCCCTCTGACTCTTCCCCAGTGTGTTACTTATTTTTCTCCTTGCTAAGACAAAATAACCAATGCCCAAAGTTAAGTCAGGAAAGGTTTATTTAGCTCACAGTTTGTGGGGGTTTTAGTCCATAATTGACTGGCTCAAGGTCACAGTGGCTTCACCGAAGAGAGCAATTCATGGCAAGCAGAAGATAGCAAAAGGAACAAAAGCAAAAAGGAGAGAAAAGCCTCTTATGTCCTTTATATTGTATGCAGCCTACATGCCCTAGGACATGAGGTGAAGCATTCACACCCAGAATCCCAGAATTGGATCATTATTCAATCACAAACTCTAGATTCAGTCACCTGTGAAATCCTGCCCCATGACTGTATGAGGTTTTGGGGGGGCAGGTAGACACAGAATATAACACTGAGGGACTCTCACTCTCTTCTTGGTATGTTTTCACTTGGCAACAGGACCTCGAGTAACACCTCCCAAACTATATCTTTAACCAACACCTCTTTCCAGTAGTCCTCCTGGAAGTCTGTCTAAAAGTATATCAAAAATACTGATCAGTTAGCTTCACCATTGGTGTTAAAATTATTCCCCTTTTTCTCTAGAAATATCTTCACAAAATAGAGTTAACACCTTTCAAGTATTTTCCATCATAATCATTTTATGGTAATTATCTCTATGTGCTTTGTCTTTAACAGTAGGATATATTTTATTTCTATTCATATTTTTAACTTAACACAACATATAACACATATTAAGAATTTAAATATATATTGTATGAATAAAAAGGCCATTTACTTATTGTATATCAACTTAGTCCTAAATCCAATTCTTTCCTAGAAAGAACTCATGAGAAACCTATTTAAAAAAAGCACTTATGAAGCACATACTGTATATGAGGAAGACAACACTTTGAAGACTCAGGCATGAATAAGTCATAGACCTTGCCCTTGAGGAGCTCATAGTCGAGGAAAAGAAAAAATAACAGGCCTGTAATGTACATCCATGGTGTGTTTGCTTCAAGAGGAAAATTATTTTCTATTACAAGAAACAGAATCTTGCCACAAGAAATAGAATCTTGTCTTAATTTAAATTCTCAGGTGGATACCCATCACATAAATGACAACTTAGGGAAGTACTTCACTTTGGAGTATAAGCCAGGATTTTGAATTTCAGCTTCCCCTAAGCCCAGTTCAGTGGATTATAGTGGGTTGATTCTCACATCAAGAAGAACACAAAGCTATACATACTTAACCTTTGTAACTAGCTACTGCAGGAAAAATAATAGCAAGTCTTAGGAGGGGAAATGAGTTGCTTGAAATTCTGCAGTTCTTTTAGTCTTGTGAAGGATAGAATAAAAGAAATCAAGAAATAACAATAACATCAAGAGGTCTAAATATTTTCTAATGATTTAAAAACACTGGAAAAAGAGTGATTGGTTCTGGCCACTGTTCCTCTTTACAAGTAACAACAGACTAAAATCTTAACTCCCAAAAGTAAGCCATGAGTTTTGTCTAGGTTTGTGTCCTTTCACTGAGATTAAAGCTTTCCAACAAAAAATAAACTGAAAAATAAGTCCCAGTCAACAGACATTCTCCCAAAATTTTTCAAATTAGAAATATTTACATTCTAAAAATTATGCCTTAAATACATCCATATGGTAGGGTTTTTTTCCCCAAAATTTCTAAGAATAGTTGAAACCTTAGAGTTTGAATGATTCATTTCCAGTGGGGAAAAAGTGACTTGCCCCCTCACAATATTGCTACTTTTTTGTATTATCATATTATGTGGACCTAAATATAATACATTCTGCTAAAGAATTTGACTGAAGCATATTCAAGAGCAATTAACTTTGTCCTTTATGTAGTTAAGCATTTCCACAACTTAGAATTTGTGAATGCTTTCCCATGATTGGTTTGGTGGAAAAGGTAATGATATTTACTTTCAGGAACCAAGAAACTATAATACTGTTTAATTTTAGGTATGAAAAAATTGCCTGTTCAAATATGAAGTCTTTAATGTATTTATGCTCAAAATTCATCAGTATATGATTTTTCTTAAATTGTTCTTGACTTAGTATGTGCACTTTTAAACTGAAAAGTTTGAGATTTTGATCAGAGGCAGGTTTGCTAAAAGTCCAAATACGTCTTTTCTAATGATTTAAAAACACTGGGAAGAGGAATGCCCGGCCAGCCTCGCAGGACACAGAGGTACTCAGCCCAGCCTAGCCCAGCCCAGGACCCCAGAGCTGCTCATCAGGGACTGACCAGCATAGCTGCAGGGCCTTAGAGAGCTTGGGCTCCCCCCACCAAAGTGCAGAGCGTTCGCGAGCTCCATACTTCAGTGGAGCAGAGTGTGCCACATCCTAGAGCTTGTGGCGGGCCCCGCCCAGTGAGAAGCAAGGCCTCAGCACTGTAGGCCTGGGACTCACCCAGGCTTGCTGGTACAGCGGAAGCCCTGAACTCGTTGCAGCCAGACTTAGGGTCAGGGCGGCACCACACACTGCGGTAAACTCTGCCTAGCTCCCTGGGACCAGGAGGCCTCAGCCCCCACCTAGGAAGGAGGAGACTCAACCCACATACCCCAGGAGGCCATCCTCACTTGCTGCACACAAGATCCAGCTCTACTGGGTCCCGTGGCTCAGCATGACCCATCAGGGGAACACCCGGTCAGTCTCAGAGGACACAGAGCCACATAGGCTCTAGAAGAAAATGACAAAATGAAAGACCAGGAGGCAGTTTCAGTCCCCCAGCCCACTGAGAAGAAACCCAAGAGACACTGAAATGGAAGACAGTGGGAGTCACACAACACAACTTTCTGAAATGATAGAAAATGCAGTAGAGAAACACCTTGACGAAGCTATAAAGAAATTCAAATCAGAAACATTCTCTCAGCTAAAAAATGAAATAAGAATCATTATTAAAGAAATGTTGTGGGTATCTAAAGAAGAGCAAGATAAAAAAATAGAAGAACTTAAGAAAATGATCGAAACTTTGAATGAACAGTATAAGACACAAACAGAATGCATGAAACAGATGTAAAGGGAAATGCAGGAAATGAAAAATTCCATGGAAAGTTTGAAAAATCACTTGAATGAAGCCAAAGATAGAATCTCAGATCTTGAAGACAGCATGGGAGCTCATGGACATGAAAGAAAAGATCTCTTAAAAATAGTAAGGAACCAAGAAACAACAATTCAACAGCTGCAAGATGATGTGAAGAGAAATAACATAAGATTAATAGGCATAAATGAAAAAGCAGGGGTCAATACTAATGACCTGCGAAGACTATTCACAGAAATAATAGCAGAAAACTTTCCAAACATGGGAAGAGAATCTAAAGTACAGGTAACTGAGGCATACAGAACCCCAATTAACCATAACCAAAATACATCTTCAGTCATACATATAATAATAAGGGTATCAGAAATACAGCACAAGAACAAAATACTAAAAGCTGTCAGAGAAAAGACATAGATCACCTATGAAGGAAAGTCTATGAGATTCATGGCAGACTTCTCAACAAACACCTTTAAGTTAAGAAGAGCTTGGAGTGATGTATTTCAAATCCTAAAAGAAAACAACTTTCAACCCAGACTGATGTACCCTGCAAAACTATCCTTAAAAATTGATGGAGAAATAAGATACTTTCATGACAAAGAACAACTAAAGAAATTTATGACCACCAAACCAATACTACAAAGAGTACTGAAAGACACTCTAGAAAGTGACAAAGATAGCCACAATCTTAAGAATAACAGCAAAAGGAAACCACTAAGTAGGGCAAATAATTAAACAGAAAATGTAGAAAACCAATGACAGAAAGATATCATGACAGGGATGAGCCAGTACATATCAATTATATCAATCAATGTAAATGGTCTCAACTCACCAATTAAAAGAAACAGACTAGCAGAGTTGGTTAAGAAACAAACCCCAACAATATGCTGTGTACAAGAAACACATTTCACTCAAAAGGAAATTCACAGACTAAAAATCAAAGGCTGGAAAATAATACTCCATGCAACAGGAACCCAGAAAAAAGCAGGGGTAGCCATTATGTTTGCAGACATTGCAAACTTCAAACCGAGAATGATCAAAAGAGATAAAGAAGGTCACTACATACTTGTTAGGGGAAAACTTCAACAGGAAGAGATTACAATCATAAATATATATATGCACTAAATATGTGAGCACCCAACTATGTAAGACAATTCTTAATAGATATGAAAAACCAAATAAACAACAATACAGTTATACCAGGAGACCTTAACACCCCACTGTCACAGAGAGACAGATCAACCAAACAAAAAATCAGCAAAGAAATAACACAACTCAATCAAACTTGTGAACGAATGGACCTAGTAGATGTGTACCGAGTATTCCACCCATCAACGTCAGAATACACATTCTTCTCAGCTGCACATGGTCACTCTCTAAAATAGACAATATACTGGTCCACAAAACATGCTTAAGTAAATGCAAAGGAACTGAAACAATTCCATGCATATTATCTGACCATAGTGCAATAAAATTGGAAATGAATGACAAAAAAACTACAATAACTGCATAAACACATGGACATTAAATAATACTCTCCTAAATAACCAATGGGTCACAGAAGAGGTTAAAGAAGAAATTAAACAATATCTACATTTGAATGAAAATGCAAATACAAATTACCGGAACCTGTGGGATACAATGAAAGCAGTCCTCAGAGGGAAATTTATAGCACTAAACTCTCACATCAGAAAAACGGAAAGAACACACATAAACAACCTAATGCTACACCTCAAACTTCTAGAAAAAGAAGAGCAAGTTAAGTCCAAAGCCCAAAGAAGGGAGGAAATTATTAAGATTAGAGAAGAAATTAATGCAATTGAAACTAAGAAAACAATACAAAGAATTAATGAAGCAAAGATTTGGTTATTTGAAAGAGTAAATAAAATTGAAAACCCCTAGCCAACCTTATCAAGAAGAGGAAAGAAAAAACTCAGATTCATGCAATAAGAAATGAACAGGATGAAATCACTACAGACCCGGAGAAAATACAGAAGATCATCAACACCTACTTCGAAAAACTTTACTCACATAGATTCGATAACCCAGAAGAAATGGACAGATTCCTAGAAACCTATGAACTACCAAAGCTGAATCAAGAAGATGTAAAGCTGCTGAATAACCCAATTTCAGCTAATGAAATTGAAAATGTAATTAGGACCCTACCAACAAAGAAAAGCCCGGGCCCTGATGGATTCACTGCTGAATTCTACAAGAAATTTAGGGAAGACTTAATGCCAACACTCCTCAAACTTTTCAATGAAATTGAAAGGCAAGCAAGTCTCCCTAACTCATTCCTGGACACAAGTATTACCCTAATACCAAAATCAGAGAAAGACCCAACCAAAAAAGAAAATTACAGGCCAATCTCCCTAATGAACATAGATGCAAAAATCCTCAATAAAATACTGGCAAATAGAATACAGCAAGTTATCAGAAAGAATATACACGATGATCAAATGGGATTCATCCCAGGAATGCAGGGATGGTTTAACATATGCATATCACTACATGTAATACACCATATCAACAGGGCCAAGGACAAGAACCACATGATCATCTCAATAGATGCAGAAAAAGCTTTCGACAAAATCCAACACCCATTCATGATAAAAACCCTACAGAAAACCAGAATAGTCTCTAACTCAACCTGATAAAAGTCATATATCATAAACCAACAGCCAACATCTTACTAAATGGACAAAAACTGAAAACTTTCAACCTAATATCAGGAACAAGACAAGGATGTCCATTATCACCGCTCCTATTCAATATAGTTCTGGAAATATTAGCCAGAGCAATTAGACAAGAGAAAGATACAAAGGGAATAAGGATAGGAAAGGAAGAAGTGAAACTATCATTATTTGCAGATGATATGATACTCTACATAGAAGACCCCCAAAATCCATTAGAAGACGTCTAAAAGTAATAACCAAATTCAGTAATGTAGCTGGATACAAGGTGAGCACTCAAAAATCAATAGCATTCCTGTACACAAACAACAAAGTCACTGAGAGAGAAATAAGAGAAACCACACTCTTCACCATAATATCCAAAAAAATGAAATGCTTAGGAATCAATCTAACAAAGGAAGTAAAAGATCTATACAGTGAAGATTACATTACTCTAAAGAAGGAAATCGAAGAAGATTTCAGAAAATGGAAAGATATTCCCTGTTCATGGATAGGAAGAACAAACATCGTGAAAATGGGCATTCTCCCAAAATTGTTATACAGATTCAATGCAATCCCAATCAAAATACCACTTGCCTACCTCACAGAGCTAGACAAAGCATTCTTGAAATTCATCTGGAACCACAGAAGACCTCAAATAGCAAAGGCAATTCTGGGCAACAAAGGGAAGGCAGGAGGCATCACAATCCCCGACTTGAAACTATACTACAAAGCTACTGTGATGAAATCAGGATGGTACTGGGATCAAAACAGACCTGAAGATCAATGGAATAGATTAGAAAATACAGCCACAACTGCAAACACACTTAGCCCCCTCATCTTTGACAAAGGGGCCGAACATGTACATTGGAAGAAAGATAACCTCTTTAACAAATGGTGCTGGAAAAACTGGCTTACTATGTGTCATAAACTAAAACTAGATCCATGCCTATCACCATGCACTAAAATAAAGTCAAAATGGATGAAAGATTTGAGTATTAAAACAGAGATACTAAACTTACTAGAAGACAGAGCAGGTAAAAATTTTGATGCTATAGGAGTAGGCAGAGAGTTCATGAACAAAAATCAAATTGCACGGGAAACACTTCCCAGAATCAACAACTGGGATCTCATCTTACTAAAAAGTTTTTGCATGTCAAAGGAAATCTCCAATAGAGTAAAAAGAAAATCCACGAATTGGGAAAATATATTAGCCAATTGTCCATCAGACAAAGGACTTCTATCTAAAACATATAAAGAATTAAAAGAAATCAGGCCCCAAAAATTCAAGGACCCAGTCCAAAAATGGGCATTTGAGATGAATACACACTTCTCAGAGAAAGAAATACAAATGGCAAATAAATAGATGAAAAAATGTTCAACATCAATGGTCATTCAGGAAATGCAAATTAAAACAACGCTGAGATTCCATCTCACTCCAGAAAGAATGGCCAAGATTAAAAATTCAAGTAACAACAAATGCTGGAGGGGCTGTGGGGAAAAGGAACTCTTCTCCATTGTTGGTGGGAGTGTAGACTGGTGCAGCCACTGTGGAAGTCAGTGTAGAGATTCCTCAAGAAGCTAGGATTACAGATCCCATTCAACCCAGCTATCCCACTTCTGGGCATTTTCCCAGAAGAATTGAAAACAGCATACCACAGTGATATCTGTGCACCCATGTTTGTAGCAACCCAATTTGTAGTAGCCAGATCTTGGAAACAACCAAAGTACCCATCAATCAAAGAATGGATAAAAAAGATGTGGTATTTTTATACAATAGAGTACTACTCAGTTATTAAGAAAGATTGTATTGAGACTTTCATAAGTAAATGGTCACAACTTGAGACCATACTCATAAGTGAGATAAATCAAACTCACATATGTAAATACCGTATTATCTTCCTAGTGTAAGAAACTGAAAAGTATATATGATCCAAAATCTACAATAAATACTATGTAAGGGTAAAAAACAGCTTGAAGAGCAAAAGTAACTGGGAAGGGAAAAGGGGAAAAAGGGAAGGGAAAAGGAAAAGATATAAATCTGTATATATGTATATATAGAATAACTAAAACGAACACACTGCTAAATGTATTTGTTATTGAGAAAGAACAATTAATACTGATATGATTAGATCAATTCTACATGTGTATATCTGTTAACGTAAAATAACCATTTTAAAGACGATACACAATATTGCAAACATTGTCAAGTTTCTATCATCCTGTCTTGTAAACCTGTAATGTTACTGTTGTGCGTTTACTCTAGTTGTTTGTTTGTCTGTTTTGTTTTTTTGTCTTTGTTATATATGTATTTTTTTCTGCTTAAATAAAATAAAATAAAATAAAAACACTGGGAAAAAGTGATTGGTTCTGACTACTGTTTTTCTTTATAAGTAACAACAGACTAAATCTTTTTTCCCAAAACTAGGCTGTGAGTCTGGTCTGGGTTTGTGTCCTTTCACTGAGATTAAAACCAGTGTAAGGCTTCAGACCAGTGTAAGCCCCACTCACATGAAAATAATTTAGGAGAAAAACCAGAGTTTCCTGCAGGTAAGTAGAGTGAGCTGTAATAAATAAATATAGGTAGAACTGTATTTATCAGTGAATGATGAAAACCTTGTTTAAATTACTGAAATTTTGACCAAGGTGCATATGATGAGAAATACTTTAAAATGACTGTCCGTGTTCACTTCTCAGACATATAAATTTCAGGTACCATGGATTTTCAGTGACTTAAATCCCTTTCGTTTTGTGTGTTACTTTGTCAGACATAAAGAGCAACCAGACTTAACGTTTTCAGGTTCTTTCATTTTTATGTCACCCATTAAGTAAAGAGAATCTTAAATGATTGATTCATTTGTTAAGTGATCCTTTTAAAAGAGGTAAACGTATGACACTAACAATTTAAGTCTGGTAGATAAGAAAGTTGAGGACCTGTATACTCTGGGATCACCTCTTCTTCCACACACCAGGAAGCTGAGTTTTGAATTGAAACAGTGAGACTTGGAAGCTATCTATCTTTCTGTCTCTATCTCTTTGTCACTTTAACTATAGCATTTAGATGCAGAAAGCCAGATATAGCAAATGAGTATTTAACAAATTATTATAAAACAAATATTCTTATACCCACCATTTAGATCAAACAGTAGACCTTGTAAACTACTAACAAAGTTCCTTCCCATGCTATTCCAAAACAGTAACACAGCCTGTTCCTACCTCCAAATTTCACAACTATCTTGATGTTCACGTAGTACTGTCTGTAATAGTATTAAAAATGAAGTAATAAGCATTCTGGAAAGGGGAATAAAAACAGGAGACTTTCAGTGGAATACTATAGGGTAGTTAAAATGACTGATACTGAATCATCCATGTAATGCTTAAGCATGCACAAATATGTTTCTGGTTTCTGAGGATATGAGGGTGGGAAAAATAAGTAAATTCTGGCATAAGAGCAAGAAGGCATAGTAGGAAGATGGAAGGGGATATATTTAGGAAAGCAAAATGCAGATCATGTATGACGTTGAAAATTAAAGTTTTGTTTTCACTGGGAAATCATTGGAAGGTTTGATCAAGAAAATGGTCATCATATCGATGTTTTCAAGGATCACAGTAGGAACTAAGAAAAGGAGTGATATTTAACAGGTCTTGCTGTAAGATTGAAAAAAGAGGATGGATGGAAGTTCTACACAGAATGTTAGAGAAGTTGACCCAGGCACACTGCGGATTTAAAATATAAAATGAAACACATTTTCAAATGATGATCCTAGTGGTATAAAAATAGTCAAATTAGTGTTTTTAAATCACACAATAGATGATCTGTGCATGACTCTGTGTGTGTGTGAGTGGTACAAATTTAAAAGACTCTTAGGAGAGATGTGGATGAAAACATAAACAAGAGAAAGAACTCTGGGGGGAAGGAGTGGGTTTGACAGTGGGTGGGAGTGAGCCACTTCTGTATGAATTATTTTTGCAGCAAAAATGTATTCATTTGTTGATTGCATATCAAGTACAAATTATAAGAATTATAAAGCTGAATCAAGCAGTTGGTGAATTGCTTACAAAAATTTTTATACTGCTACCTTAGAAAAATAAATATTAATTCAAATAAATGACTCTTGCATGACTCATAAACAAATACTTTCTTCAAGGGAGACCCACATAGTCAATATCTAATAAGACAGGATCCAACATTTGGAATCACCATGGAACCTTTAGAAAACAAAGATTCCACTAATTCAGTGGGCTGCCTCTTCTGGAGCCTGCAAAGGTCTTTTGGGGACAATTCCAGACCTAGATGGTCCCAGGGAAACATTTGTTTGAATTATTTTTCAGCATTTAAAACAGAGTTTGTTATATCCTATGACTGAATTCTCTGGTTTGGTTGTTACCAGCAGTGAATGATACAGAATGCAGAGCATGAGGAGAAGAACCTGAAGCTCAGAGATTGTGTCAAATTTGCAGAGTTGGAAGAGCAGTGACTCAAGCAGTGTATCTTGCGTATGGACAACGCAAAAAACTAGCACCTGTTAAAGGCCCGAGGCCAGGAAGATAAAGGCTATATAGTTAAACTCTTTTATTGAGTCATCATCAATTTCTCCTTCCAAACAAAACTTTGACTTCATTTTGCAGAAGTAACTCTGTTAAAATCAGTGTGAAAGCCAGTAACTTTAGGGATTATGCTCTGGGTGAACGTGTGACACACATTTATCCATCCAATTTAAAATACAGAGAAGAACACACAAAATTAAATGTCTGAAGTCCTTATAAATGTGCCCCAAACAATTGGGCCTGCTACTCTACTTCTTACACATCTAGGTGGCCTTACTTTCCATTTTATTTCTCTGTTCTTTCATCTTCTCAATGAACCACTGATACCCTTCCAAGAAATTTCATTTCATTTAAATGTACTAAAGATGAATTTCTGTTGTGGCAATCAAGGATCCCTGGATGGTTCAGTGAAGAATTTCCATCAAAAGTTAGATGAGAAAATTCAAAAGAAAAATGTAAATACAAACTCTTGATATTGCAAGCATGTTGAACATGAATAAGCCAGAGCTGACAGGAAGAAATCAAATAGTAATTGTGCTGCTAGTAAGTCTGTGATGTGATACAAATAGGTTATTGGTGAGTGGATGAAAGTATGTCTCAACTTCTCTTCCCTCAGTCTCCTACAATTGAGAAATTTCCATAAACAGATGTGAAGGCTGCAAATGTAATTTGTGCTACGCAACATTATAAGTGTTGCTGAAGAAACTGTTGGTGAAATATAATTATCAATGTAGTCCCCATAAGCTCAATATGACCTAAGGGGTCATTTGTTCTAATCTTATCCCTAGGAAAAGAAATGGAATAGGATTTCCCAAGCTACCAGTAACGTTCATTATTTTTATACAAAGAAACTACGATATATTTTTCTCAGATGAAAGTGTAAGGTAAAAGTAACTAACCAATACTGCAAACTGTGATTCAGGATTTAGAAGTGTACTGTTGTTAATATCTTGGGAGTCAAATCTGTTAGCTATTTTAGGATATGGCATGGGGACAGCATGTTAAAATGCTCTCCATTCTAGAGCAGTCATCGCTCCCTTTCTGTTCTCATGCTTCTTGTCATTTTCTCCTTGCTCTATGTGCCCACAAGTTATGTATAAGGATTAAAGATACAGCTTCAACTCTCAGGTGCGATAAATGTGTCTTTATTTTTATAATTATATTTAATCTGTATAGCTCCCCCTACCATCTGAATATAAATTGTTCCATCTTAGTTACTGTGAAAAACTGTATCCTGCTACCACTGGATATATAAGAAACAGAAGTTCACGTGTTGATGACAAAGGAGAATCCTGCCTGTTCGAGGGTAGTCTTGATGTTTGTCCCTTGGATGCCTCTAATTGGTTCATAAGACTTACAAATAGGCTTCACATCGTGTCCTTTCTTCTGAGAGGCAGAAATATTCCTGGCTGTCATTAGGCCCTCAATCCCAGTTCTTTAAATAAACTTGCATTTCACATCCAATTACTTCAACCTCTTCTACTCCAAGATTTTTCTCCATTCCTTTCCTCTATCCCAGTCAATGTGGTCCCCTTGTGTCAAATTTTATAACTACAGCAGTGATTTTATTTCTTGTAGATGGAGGTAGTCAAGAAATGCTAGTAGTACCATTTTTCATAATAGCATGCTTTCTTCAATAACTGATATAAAATGTAACTCATTGTGCCATAATTCTTTTTTGTTTTCTTATGATTTGAGGAACAAGTTTGGTATACTTTTACACACTCAGTTCCCAGTTCCTGGACCTAGTGAGTTCTCAATAAATGCTTCTTTAATAAAACATCACAAAAATTCACTTTGTAGAACCATCTTAATGACTTTTGCTCAGTCCCTGAAAATAGATTTTGTGTGAAGTCTTAAAAATGAATTGATGAGTATATAGCATTCTCAAACCAAGATTTCTGAATGCTTTTCAATAGTTAAATTCTGATGAACAGTTTAAACCTTACATAGTTTTCCCTCGAATACTCTCTAGAGACAGCTGGCACTCACGGGGGTTCCCAGGCTTCATTGCAGGTTCACTTTCCTGTCTTCAGTTTGGCTGTATCAGCTGAACTGAAGAGGGAGGAGGTGAAGTACAGGTCAAACAGGCGGAGTCTGGAAGCAGCAGCAGAGTCTTTGCACAAATTGTGAAATATTAGGTTTCTCACCCAGTCTAGGCTACGCCAGGCTTTTCTTCTAAAAGGAAAGTTGTCAGATGGGCACAAGATGGCATTTAATGACTAAAGTTCTATGATCATTTCAATTAGTGCGGGAGCTTCAACAAGTCTATTGTGTATGTTATGCATCATTTCTTTCTCTGCATAATGGAGCTTATAAACTGCTGTCTCAAGGAAAGAGGATGACAAATATCTTTAGACTTTCCACATATTTAACAACACTTACACCACAGTAGAAGTTTAATTGAAATGAGAATTTGGCTTTCCCAAATTAAAGTGTAATAAAATTAAGCTTGGACTTTTTTCTATTCTACCAACCCAGATTCCCAAAGACTTGCCATTGAAATCAGAGCTAATTCTTCACCTCAACCTGGAACCCCATCGTAGGAACCATTCATAATCTTAAACTATCCAGGCACACCCTGTTTCATGTCCTCTAAGAGATCTTTACTGTCCCAGATTATTTTCTTCCAGTTCCTCCTTAGAATACAAGTTGCTACTACTTATTACTGTTGATTATAGCAATGATTGTTGCTGACTACAGAAGAAAATAGTATGAATTGCAGATGATAGATTTGCAACCCTAAAGATGGTGACAATTAACTGGTGAAAATTTTAGACTATGCAATAGGGACAGACAGTAGAGCAATCACATGGTGATTACACTGGACATATAGTAGGTGGTGGTAAAAATTCTTGAGATTTAGCTCTAGAAAACATTTTAGTGTATAATAAGTGAGTAGAAAATGATGAAAAGAATTTGATTTGAATAAATGACACATGTTTATGGAAATACAGAGGATTAAATGTTTCAGTTTCATTTTTTAAAAGTCTTCATCAATTGTCTAATTCAATTCTTAGTCATAAATTAGTTAGGACTAATTAGTAAAATTTCAGGAGGTAATAAAACTGTGGATCTTAAATTTTTTTAAAAATGAAGATACTATTTTTAACTTTCTCTTTCTTATATATTGGGAACTGGTATTGTAGGTTTATTGTCTTGTTCAATACATTTAAAAGATGCAAGCAGGAAGACTAGCATGACCATCACACCTATACCTGCAATGGGATAGGAGCTATGTAGGATATCTTAGCTACACCTAAATTTCCACATTTCAAAACTCAGAGCATACTTCTTTTAAGTGCTTTATAACAGTTTGGTGTTGTGTTTGAACAAGGGACTCTCTGAAATTTATTAAATTCTTCAACTATGAGCAACTGTGGTAATAAACTGATAAACAATCTAGTTCCTTGATTGGTCTTACCATCTCTGATATGAATATTATTTAATAAATCACATGCGCTTACTCAAAAATATTTACTAAGCTGCTTATACTTTCAGGTAATGATAAGAAAAACAGGCAAAATTTCTATTCTTTTTGCATTTGTGTTCTATTAGAGGACATTAAGTAGTGGAAATATCAAACATAGGTTGTTAGGTTCTGATGGTTTGAAGAGAAGAGATTATCCCTACATAACTGCTGCAAGGATAAAATTATTACTTGGTGGCAACATGTAATCCAAACGCATGAGCATCAGCTTTATCCATTGAGGGAAGCTTTATGACAGGTGTGAATGGGCACTTTCAAGCATAGGTCCAGGCTAAATTGTGACAATCATTGATTTCAATGTTTGCTTTCAGAAAGAACCAGAGTTTCACACTGTTCTTAAGCTTCAAGTCAGAATTTAAGTCACTAAATCATATAACATGAGGCAGACCATTTAAAAAATTTTAGATGGACCTCTTGATATGAAGTTTGCATTGCAGAGTTGTCATCAATTGAGCCTAGAATCCAGGCTCACTTTTGCATACCCAATGATATTAAAGGCTTAAACGAAGGACCAGAATCTATATGACTAGGAAAAGAAAACACTGAATTATTTCTTGAGATTTAACTTGACTATGTTTTTGTTTTGGGGTAAGATCTCAAAAGCACAAGGATAAAAGTAAAACATACATAAATTAGATTGCAAAAAACTGAAAAACTTCTTCAAAGCAAAAAGGAAACTGTCAACCTAATAAGGATATAACCTAGGGAGTGAAATAAAATATTTGTGAATCTTACATTTAATAAAGAGTTAAGATATAAACTACCTAATAAACTCAATTTAGCAGTTAGAAAGCAAACACATCAGTCAAGTTAAAAAATGACAAAAGACTTGAAGTGACAGTTTTCAAGATAATTTACAAATGATTCACAGGTACATAAAAAAC
The DNA here is from genome assembly GCA_004363535.1 of Dasyprocta punctata. Lineage (NCBI taxonomy): Eukaryota > Metazoa > Chordata > Mammalia > Rodentia > Dasyproctidae > Dasyprocta > Dasyprocta punctata. The sequence goes on along the minus strand of RJWM01018207.1, from coordinate 15,741 downwards.
ATTTAACATTAGAAGACATGAGAGAAACACAAATTAAAGACACAATGAGATGTCACTACATACCTTTTAGAAATGGCTTTTATCAGAGACAAAGCATAACAGTAAAGATGTGAAGAGAAGAAATCCTTAAATACTTTCCATAGAATCTAAATTTGAATATGGAAGGCACCAAAAATTTCCTCAAAAACTGAAAAACAGAACCACCAAACATACAATATACAAAAGGGACACTGTCAAGGTGTTTAAATTAATTCTCAGAAGTATTTGTCAAGATTTTAGGACAAGTTTGTTTGAATTCAAGTAAGAACTGCATTATTAGTTTTGAACACTTTTGTGAGTTCTCAAATGTGCTCTCGAAGAAAACATTAAAATGTGGAATTCTATAAGTTTTGAAGATTTTTTTTGCTTTATTAGTGTGAGTAGTTGGGACGAGAAAGTGATAATATAAAGAAGCGAAGAATTCATTAAATAGGATAATATAAACTATGGTGATGAATTATATACACACTCAATTGAAATTACTTGATAGTGCTCATTTGAATAACTTTGAATCCAAGCCATGATACCCCGGTTTCTGTTCAAATCATCTAAATCTTTCACATATTACCAAGCTATTATAATTATATTTATAATTAAGCATCATTTGCACTGAAGTGAAATGTGTATCCTGATGTTTCTCCTCCATTCATGGTAGTGTGAGTCACAAGAGCCAAGATATAGTTTGTCAGTCTGTTTTCTGTTACTAATAGCACAATAACACAGATTGGGTAAATTTTAAAGAAAAAAGTTATCTTTTGACTCTGGCCCAAAGTCAAGAGGCTGCATTTGGTGACAGACAGACACAATAATGTTGAGTATTAAGAAGTGAGTGTTTTCTTCTTTCTATATCTTGAACTACCAAAGTACAAGTACCAAAGTTATTGAAAATATATTTAAATTCCACATGTTGTTAGAAGAAAGTCTATTAAAACTATCTATGACTACTTACCTACATATATTTTTGAATCATATACATGCTGGGCAAGTAGTCATAGATAGTTTAATAGACTTTCTCCTAACAACATGTGGAATTTAAATATACTATTTGCCTACAGTTCTATAACACCACAGGACACAATTATTTGCTTACAGTCCTATGACACCACAGGACATTTATGGCATAATGAGAGCAGTGAGTATGTTAGCCTCCATGGTTTACGCCTATGTAACTCACCCCCAAGTCTCATGTGGTCATAGGGATTTGTCATAAGTGGCTGAATCTAGAGTGTGTGATGCTTGGATTAAGGGCGTGAGCTTAGTTAATTGATTGGTTTGACATAGTTCTGGCTAGGATTGAGAATATGAGTGCTACACTCTCCGTAGGGCATGCAGTCTGCATACAACACAAGGGACAGAAAGAGTCTTGTCTTCATTCTCTTGTTGCTTTGCTACCTTTTGGTCACCATGAACTGTGTCCTCTGCTTTGTAATGAGTTGATTATGGACTAAAACCTCTACAAACTGTGAGCTAAATAAACCTTTCCCCATTTAACTTTGGGGGAAAGTATAAGGTACTTTGTGTTAGCAATCACATAAAAGTAACTAAAACACTAGTGAACTTGATTTATTGCAGACCCACTGATTAGATAACCCATGAAACCATCATGGGCAGATTGACTTGTTTATGAGAAAAAAGTCCTTTAATCACTTCTCAAAGTCCCAGTTGGTATCACCTCTTAATTTCTCATAGTGTGTATTAAATTAGAACATAAATTTTAGAGGGCACAAATCACATATTTAAATAATAGCATATGAAATAAATCTACTTGTGAATTAAACAATTAAAAATGTGATTTTTACACACATACACACATATACACAATAGAATGATTTTCCTTCTTATAAAGGGAAACAATTTATCATCTGTGGAAACACAGATGAAACTAGAGGGCATTCCACTAAGAAAAATAAGCCAGGCTTGATCTCGCTTATATGCAGAATCTGAAAAAGCAAACTCATTAAAGGAGATGCAAGAATGGTGGTTTTAAGGGACTGGAAGATGAAAGACATATAGAGAAAATGGTCAAAGTGCAGAAACTTTTATTAACAAAAACTGAACAACTTCTGGAAAGTGGAAGTACAATACATTGAGAAACGTAAACTGTATTGTATTATAGACTAGGAAGGTACCACCATCAAAAAACAAAACAAAGGAAGGTGACCACATGAGGCAATGGATGGGTTAATTAACTTGACTATGGTAATCATTTCACACTGTGTACATGCGTGTTTGCATCTTAAATATATGGCATTTTTATCTATTAACTACACTTCAATTAAACTACTGAAGAGAATGATATTCTTTGCCTTTGTTATGATACTGAAAAGTAGTGAGTATCATAGGTGCTAATACTAAATAGTCCCTATGAATTGCAATGATAGACCAATACTTTCTTAAATTGCATGAATGACTGCTTTAAATCGTGTGTAACTGAAAATTTAACAATTAACATAATAAAACAAAAGTTTGAAGAATATTGTCAAAATATGCCTAAGTTTATTGAAATTCTAAGGTTTTTAATGATGGGAGTATTACTAAATGCTGAACATGTTGGAAAATTATTGTGAGTTGAAATAAACAAATAAACATGTTCCTATTAAAAGCTACATGAGGCAATACTACCCTAGGCCAAATTCTCCAGAATTAGGAGATAGCAAATTAGATGCCAAGAACATATCACAAGTAGAAAGGATGCAGTTAAATACATAAAGTGCTCTGTTAATAGTTCCTTGTTGAACTCAAGTTCTTGTTTTACTAGGATTCAAGACTTGCTTATTTTTTACTTTACGGGATACCTGAGAACATCAATGACCCTGGAAGAACTCAACACATAACTTAGTCTTAAAATTAGTCCAATACATTCCTTTCACTCTTCCCAGCTCACAAAGCCTTTATACACATATAAATATATCAGTTACATTATTATTTTCACAGAGGTACATCAGAAACAACAGAAACCTTTTATGTAATATCAATCATGCTGCTTATTTGAGGACCTAATGATAGGGTCTAGATTACTTTAAACAAGAATTTACTTTTGATGGAAGAGTATCATAAAGGGAATTACATTCTAATAACCATAGTGGTAAGTATTTGCAAAAAGATAAATGATTTACAAGACCCAAATGGTTTAGTCCTTATTATGTACCATAGTTAATCATTTTAGCGGAAAAGTAAGACACAATAGTTTTAAGAGTAGTAAGAAGTGAGTTTTTTCTTCTTTCTATATCTGGAACTACCAAAGTACAAGTACCAAAGTTATTGAAACTATATTTAAATTCCACATGTTGTTAGGAGAAAGTCTATTAAAACTATCTATGACTAGATTTCCTAAAAGCCAGCTTTTCCTACAGAGTTTATGCTTGTAGTTCTACTATAAATCATTCTAGATGACTAAACGCCTTTTGGTGCATGCAATAACAGATAGATCTTTATTTTTAACATTCAGCTGTACATTCCTAACTGGTACAGTTAATATTTTGATGGGTTGGACTATTTAGAATGTTGTTTTTCTTCTGAAGCCTTAAGTAGATTCCTCTGTTGACTCAGAAGGTAAAAATAGATGCCATGAATCTGAAAGTCCTCTTCATAGTATGATTGGGTCTACCATTTTGATCACATTAAAATTTATATTCCCAGATATGACATTACTTTTTTGAGTACTAGAGATTGAATCATGTGCAAGCTTGGCAAATACCATGTACACTATTTCTGGCCTATATCCTCAAAACTTTCTGAAAATTTTTATTTTGAGATGGTGTCTCACTAAGTTGCCCAATCTGGACTGAAACCTACAGTCTTCCATCCACAGCCTCTTTAATAACTGAGATTATAGAAGTGCAGCACCATACCTAGCTAAATATTTTTTTCTGAAATTTTATTAGCATGTTATTATTTTTGCTGTTATTTTTATTAACTCTGTTATTCCGACTATAAGTTGAGTCTATCAGTGTAACATATTAGAATATTTTACATCTTGAAAGTAGAGCTGTAAAAGCAATTTCAGATAAGATCACAAAACAATAGCTGGGCTTTATCCATTTTCTCTTGTACATACTCCTGGTCTGCTTAATGGAAACCTATACAGAGATCAAACCTGATCACTAGTATCCTTTGACTTCTCACCCAAAGTCTTCATGTCTCCAAAGGCTCAAAATTTTCCTAATAAAGTCACTACCTTGCAACTTCATTCCTTGAGCAATGTTTCAAAAGGTGTTTCCTACTTGTTTTAACTTCACCCAAGATTAACCTGTTCTATGAATACTGAGGAGTTCTGTTCTCTGTGTTCATGATGACAGAGAGCTAGGCAGGTTAATCAATTGATTCTGTCTTATTAAAGAGAAAAGAGCTATTTCAATGGTTTGCTTGTCTTGTCTTTGAATACATGAAAACACCATCAGTGGCTATTTTAATGTACAAACTCTGCTACTCAAAAGATTTAGTCTAACAATGGAAATTCCACTTAACAAGCAAAAGGAAAACTCATAAACCAGAAGACAAATTTAGATTTTATTTTTAGGAAAGATAAACCCAACCTGAATATAAACTTTCCTCTTATGTGGGAAGGGAAGATTATTAAAAATCGACTTTAGGTTTAAATGTAAAACTTAGAATCATAACACATGAATCAAAATCATAAATCCTTTCTCCTACTACAAATTGTCTCCTTGCAAGGTGTACTGTTCTAATTGCATAATCCAACCTTGATTTTTAAAATTTATAACAGATAATTCAGTCATGTATAGTTAAAGAACTACTAACCCATGTGGGATGATTTTATGATGATGGTGTCTCTATATATATTTTCTTATACAGAAAATATGAAAACTCTTTCTCCAAAAGTCTGAAAAGTAACTGGGACAGGCTACATGAGTCGATCATTAATGAGAGGGCTGTGGTGAAAACCTTAGTCACAGCTTTTCTCATTCCATTCTGCTTACAGAATCATGATTTGATAGTAATGCAGATCAGTAATGAAGTAGATGAGAAGGAGGATGGAGAATTATGGAAGTAGAAAAGATTCTTCCTAGTTCAGAGAACAGAATAGAATGTCTAAGGTTTTTATTTGGTTACCATTTAACCGTAAATTAGTTTGGAAGATGTCTTGTAAATAGTCTTACACGGTCACCTGGCGGTGGAGGAAGCAAGACAGATTCTGTATAAAAAAAAAATCATTTACCTGGTCTAAAACTCTCTGTGCAATCTGAGTATAGTGGTACAGGTCTGTCATGTAATGCCAGCACTCTGGGAGGCTGAGGCAAAAGGATTGCAAGTTTAAGCAGAACTTGGACAAGTTATCAATTTAGCAGCACCCTATCTCAAAGTGGAAAAACAAGAAAAGGTAAGGATGTAGCTCAGTGTTAAGGCCTTGGATTTAAACCTCAGTGTGTGAAAGCCCAGCAAAGCAAAGCAAAGCTAAACAAAACATAAAATACCACTATATGGATACTCTCCAATTTCTAAATCTCACAGGGGTACTAAAAGCTGATCCTGTGAACCTCAAAGCTTATAGATTCCATTGTCTATACAAAATCAGGTAACTTTTCCTTTTTCAGAACACAAACTGGCATAACCCACAAGTAAAAAGTAAAAAAATACAGAAGCAGTGCTACCTCCTCTGGAATATGTGTTTCATATTTCACCACCCAGAATAAAACTTTTCACACCAACTAATACCATTACGACATTCTTACAGGTTATTTTCTTGAGGCATAGTGCTTCTTAAACATTTAAAATACATTTTTCACTGATTCTTATAACCTCAGAATGTTGATCAGTTTTAGTAACAGCAAAACAAAGCAAAAATGAAAATAGGATATATAAAGGGACATTTGTTATGGCATACATTTAGAGGTCCCCCCAAATCCTCATGTGGTCACAGGTGGAGCTTTTTCAGAGGTGGGTGCTTCTAGAGCATGTGATTGATTTATGTACAATGCTAGAATTAAGGGTGCTAGGATTAACGGTGTGTGATTACTAAATCAGTCCAGTGATATTTGGCACCACCCTAATCCCAGTAACCTGGGTAGAGTATAAAAGTGGCAGAAAAATGCTGCTAAGTCCTGCTTGCTTGCTTTACCACCTTCTTCCTGCCATAAATTGCTTCTCCTCTGTGATGCCTTTCTGTCATACCACCCTGCCTTGCAGCCAGTTGATTCCAGACTGAAACCTCTACAAACTGTGAGCTAAAACAACATTTTCTTCTCTACAGGTATTCTGTCTCAGCAACAAGAAAAGTAACTAAGGTACATACACTTTCTGATGTTTCTCCACTTCCTATCATCTTGCTAGTACTTTGATATGCCTTGTGACTTGGGTGATTATAGTTCTCACACTCCTCTAACAACCTTCTGATTTCTTCTCAGAAGGTGAGCCTGCTTCCTGCTAACCTATCTAAATTTACTTTCAGCTATGATTTCTAACCACGAGTTTCAGGCATTGTACAATGCTGAACTTTCCTTACACCCCACTTTTGCCTCTAAATCTCTATACCAGGCTCGTTTTACCTTGGTAGTGCTTCTCAGGGGCTGAAGGTGTAGCTTAGAGGTAAGGCAGTTGCTTAACATATTCAAAGCCCTATGTTCAATCTACAGTACTGACAAAAAACTTATTAACAATACTTAACCCCATGCAACTTCTTTCCTAAGTCCCATATAAACTTTCTCCTGCTACAGATGGATTCATATGGGGAGTAACCAGCCTCTTAGTTGTTTGGCAAAAACCCTTACGCCCTGGTATTTACCTTCACCATTGCCAGTCACTTCCCACTCTTAATCAAGATTAGCCAAGAATGGCAGCATGTGACTTCTCTGATTACTTTAAAGGCCATTAACCATTTGATTTATTCTTTTGAGTTGCTTGTCCTGGGGAAAAAAGGTACAAAGATGTCAGGACAATCAAGAAGTCCATGTGAAGAACTGAGATTTCCTGTTCACAGGACCAACTTGGTAGCTATATTAGTCATCTTTCCTGTACCTAAGACCAAACACCTGGCACAACTCTCACAGGAAAGGAAGTTTATTTGAATCATGACTTTAGAGGACACAGTCCATCGTCAGTTAGCTCCAACACAGAAGCATTATGAAAGAAAAGCACAAAAAGTGAAAGCTGCTTACTTTATGGAGGCTGGGGAACAAAGTCAGTAAATAGTACCGAAGAGGAAGGGGAAAGGGATCAGGTATAGGCTCTTAGGTCACGCCTCCATGACCCATATGAACACACCAAGAAGTGGGCTTTGCTAAGCCACTGGGCAATTCCAAGCCACTCAAATTGATATTCTATCTTAATTGCCACAACAGCACAGTGAGGAAACTACATGTTTTCACAATCCAAAACTAGGTTTGGTAGCACACACCTGTAATCTCAGTGCTTTGGAAGCTGAGGCGGGAGGATCGTCACAAGTTTGAGGCCAGCGTGAGCTACATAGTGAGTTATAGGCCAACCTCAACTACACAGGGAGACCCTGTTTCCGAACTCAAAAACAAAAACAAAATAGAAAGAAAGAAAACCAATTCAGCCACACTCATTCTTTCATCTTATTGAATTCCAGTCAGTATCTAACTGTAACTCACCCTAAACCCTGAGATACCAATGTCCAGTTAAATCTTAAATTCCTGCCCAAGGCATCTTAAGAGACAACATATGTTTATTATTTATCAGAATAGAAAGCCTTGGATAAATTTGTTCCATAACAATAAAAATTAAGACAGCATCCTTCATCTAGCCCTGATGGCTGTTTCAGTGATCTTCACTGTGATTATGACTTCTAGTTCTTTCAAACCTCAAACAACATTGAACATTTTCATAGTATAATTTAATTCTCACAAGTAATGTATATTCTATAATAATACAAATAAAACAATAATCTCAATCTTGCTATCTATGAAAAAAGGAAGAAAAATATGGAAGTCATCATGATCTTCTGTACCTAGAATTACATTAACATAAAGTGTCTCAACTTTATGGCAATGTTTTTTCTTAGAGAGACTCTGTAATATGCAATGTGAGAAAGACCCTTGTCAGGGCAATTCTAGGTAACATTTACAGAGTTAAACACATTTATCTTTTCCCCACTAACATGATTACAGGACAAAGAAAAACATAGAGTAGAAAAGAGGTAAGGCATAACAAACTTTGAGAAAAGGCATAATGATTCAATGAAGATTAATGTTAGTACAGTTGATAAAGTTATAAACCTTGAGGTCAGTGTTACAATTAGTTGATGAAAGAAAGTTTGATTCTTAGCTCCCATCAAGATTCTACACAACCAGCCGCTAGTGGTGGCGCACACCTTTAATCCCAGCACTCAGGAGGCTGAGGTAGGCGGAGCGTTGTGAGTTCAAGGCCGGCTTGGGCCAGAACGTGAGCACAAGGCCAGCCTGAGCTACATAGTGCGACCCTGCCTCAAAAAAACCAGGGCCGGGAGTTTGGCTCAGCAGCTTAAGCGCCTGTCTGGCAGGTGCGAGGGTGTGAGTTCAATCCCTGGTGCCGCCAAAAAAAAAAAAAAAAGGATTCTACACAATCAGGCACAACACTATTTCTACAGTGGGACTGAAGAAAGAAAAAAAGAAGAAGAAGAAAACTGGGAAGAGTGAATACAGTGCTGAGCTACAAATCTTGGCTGACTGAATTAGGCAGACATACTTATAATTCTATAGTTAAGAGCATGAGAAAATGTTTCATTCCTAGATTACCACTACTTGGGGAAACTCAAAGTCAGTCTACCCTCCCTCAGCACACATACATACATAGAGCTTTAAATAAGTAGACCAGTGTCTCAAACTTTAATAAGAATAGGCTACCAATGATTAAAGACATTTACTTAATTTGAAAATTAAGAGACTTCTGGAGAGGTGATTTGATCATTGGAGTGCAACACTTAACATTGCATCAATCCACTGGTGTTCATAGTTGAATGTTCTGTTACTAGGTTGGACAGAGTTAGAGGTGGGCTACTGACAGGTCTTTGAAGAGTATTTCTCTCCCTGGCTGTCTTTCCCTGTACTCTGCTTCCCAGGAGTCATGAAGTGGGCAGGTTTTCTATGCCATACACTTCCACCATGTATCTGCTTTGGAGCAGTTTCCATGGACTGAAACTTCTGAAGCCATGAACCAAATTAAACCTCTATCTCTTTAAGCAGTGTCAGGTTTTTTGTACCACCAATGTGAAAACTGACCAATATAGCCTTAAATATCAGTGATAGAAAATAAAGAAAAATATCACACATCAAAAGTTGTCAGGAAAAACAGAAAATATCAGGACACAAACTAAGATGCTCAAAATAAATCTTTTTCACAAATATTTTCAGAAGAAGAAGGTATTGCATCCATGAAATAAGAATAGGAAACAAGAATATGAAAAAGAAAAACTAGAGTACAAAAAGAGTGTGCAGAAATGAAAAATAACAAAATTAAAAATATTCAACACATGAGTAGCTAGATCGACTCAAAGAAATCTTCCCAAAATTTGAATAAAAACACAAAAATAGAAGAAATGTTCATAAAATTACAGGACTGGTACAATATCTATACATTATTCTGGAGGGGGGAGGACAAATAGTACAGAAAGCAAAAGCTAATGAAATTTCTCCAAAACAAGATAGGTAGGTGTATAGGTTGCAAGAACCTAGTGATCATTTAGAACAACAAACAAATAAAGATGCTTGAGACATAAGTATTTTATAATATCAGAAATATAAAGAATAAACACTTAAGAAAATAAGTAATGACAGGTTAAATATTTTTAGAAATAAATACATTAGCATCAGCATCAACATTAGAAGCTAAAAGACCAGAACCAAAACATTTGAGATTCAAAGCTTGCGAGTTATTAATAACCTTGACACATTCTGACACATCACAAATCAAATATGAAAATATAGAATATTTCAGAATACAGGAACTGAAAGTATTTGCTTCTATATGCCATGTATTGAGGATATATTGGAGGCATTTCTTCACCAAATAAGGAAAACATAAGGCACAGAAAATCTTACTTAGAACAAAACAAAGAGAAACTGTGATCATTAATTGTGACATATCAACTTGAATTAAGCAAGAACCACCTAGAAGAATAATAAAGATTTAGGCGTGTCCGTGAATGACTGACAGGCAGTCTACAAACCTAGGAGGTGAGATTCTCTTCAGATATGAATGGCGCCAGTGAACAGGCTTATAGCCTGGACACAATAAAAAGGGGAAGAAGAAGTAAGTTTTCCCCTTTTCCATTGAAGGAACTCTGGTTCACCACTGTTTTCAGATGTTGGACTCCTTTTCCTCTATGCTTCTTGCAGACTCTAGCTTTCCAATTCACACTCACATCAGTGAACCTACCCTAGCTGCCAAACATTCAAACTCTGAAAGCTGCTGCACTCTCTGGCTCACCGGTGTGCAGTTGGCCATTTTGGATTCTTTCACTCTGATTTTTCAAATGGACATTGGAACCCCTCGCTCTTCTGATCCTTTAACCCCACCTGTTATAGTTATGTTCCTATGACCCCACCAAGTATCATGTAATTGTGGCATGGATGTGGCTGAGTCTGGCGTTTGTGATTGGTTTGTTGTTTAGCACTGGGATTGGTGATGTGAGTGTTGCACCCGCCCAGGGGTGGAGCCAACATATAGTGTAAGGGCGGGAAGAAGGCGTGTTTTCCTGCTCTTGCTGGTTTGATTGCTGTTTGGTGGCCGCCATGAATGGCTGCCCCACCAAGCTGCCCTGCCTTGCAGCCAGTTGAATATGGACTGAAACCTCCAACAACTGTAAGAAATAAACCTTCCCTTCCCTAATTTTGAGTGTCAGGTATTCTGTCTCAGCAAGGAGAGAAAAGTAACCAAGACACCGCCTAAGAAATCCTTAGTTTAATTATGCGTGTATTTTATATTGATTCTGTTCTTCTAGTGAACTCTAATGCAGAAACTTTAAAATAATGGTGAAGTAGACTGAGGTCTTCAGCCAAGCAGCACTCCTAGAAAACAGCCTATTCAAATTTGCTCAGGCACATAGAGGTCTGCAGAAAGTCTACACCTATCAAACAGGAGTATAGATTATGGTTTTGGATTCTAGCATATTTTAGAACTGTAGTTCAAAAGGTATGAAGCATAATTTAGAGATATATGAAAACTTATACAGTTAAGTTATGCTTTATGTTGTCTTCTATTGTTATTTTAACAAAATTAGAGTTCATCACACATCATTTAATAAGTATTCTATGCTTTTAAAAATCTAGTCTACATTTCAGGCAAGTAGTATTTTAAAACTACATATTTCATTCTATCTCTGATTTTGAATATATAGGTATTACTAAATTTTTAGTATCATTTAATGCAATACAATGACTATCCAATACATAATTTTCTCTTTTTCAATTTTAAATATAAAATACTATCTTAGGATAGATCACCTAAACCAAAACAATCCTTGATTGAAATCCTTGATTGTACAATCCTTGACTGAAAAGAGTAATATGGTTTCCAACGAATGTGTGATTTTTTTCAGTGCTAGAAAATGCTTTCCAAAGCTCCTTGCTTTTGTGGTAAGAGCCACATTATCCACTCATGGAATATGGCTAAACTCTAGTTTTTAAAGGTGGTTAAATATTTGGTCGATGTATTAAAAATAAACTAAATAGTGACATGTAAATGGGACTAAATTGCTAGTGCAGCATTTGAGCCTACACTTCCTTACCCCTGTTAATGATTGCTTACTATGTACATTTTGCTTATCTAGATGAATATTTTGCACAGTTCTCTGCTAGTGTGGTTATGGGTAAGAACTGACTTAGAAGAAATTCAAGATTTGGTAGGTGGAAGTAAGGCAGCAGTTATATTTACCCATGGAAAGTCAGTGTAGTATCAGTCACTTTTGCTGATGATGTACTTGCTATAGATCTAGTTAGTCACCTTGTTAGCCAAATAAGGCAAATGTCAGGTCATTTTATCCACCTGGTTGGCTCCTTCAGCTTCTACACATCTGACGAAGGCATGTGGTTAATACCATAGTGCAAGCCACTGTGCCATGAAAATCAGACACAGAGCCAACAAAAGATTGTATGTACTCTTTATGGACTTCAGTATATTTTGTTGTTTTCAGTTTGTTCTTGATCTCACCTACTTCATGTCCATCTTTCTAGTGCAATGTTGTAACTAGAAGTTTAACAAAATCCTAAATATTTAAATATTCATGTTGCTTGCCCTGATTATTTTAGGCCCAACACCATACACAGAACTCAATTGTTTAAGGTCAAATCTCCCTCACAAATCCTGCCTTGGAGATTTGATAGACAACACATACATAGGCATAGACCCTTGTATTTTTGCTTTTTTGATCAGGAGTTCATTGGTATAGTACTGATGAAATACATTAAATACTCCACTTAGCAATTGAGGTCAAATTTTTTGAGGAAATTAAACAAATTAAGATAGCTCTAATTTAGTAAAATTTATGAGCTAAAATTCACTTGAATTCATTGCAAATACATTCATTACAAGAAATTTGTTAAAATCATGACAATGATAAACATAGCTTTGCTGATATTTTAATTTTTAACTAACTCATCAACAATATTATCACAAATGGCATTAACAAGTTCTGGATAATGAGGGTTCTAGATTCCAAAAATCTGAGTCAGTCACTGGCCCACAGAAGAAAAATCAGATACTTCATTGCAGAGAAATACTTGTATTATTAGTCTCAATTGAACATGTCAAGTCTGCTCTTAAAGACTCACTTGGGCAACAAATATAAGGCATAGCTGGGAGAAACATAACTGCGTTTTATTTTTCTGCGTGTAGAAAGTTTGTTCTAAAGAAAAAAAGCCCTGTAATAGTGACCCTCAAACATAGTTCCCAAGAAAGCTGTGCTAAATCTTGGATGAATCATTCTCCCAAGTCTCTGTCATCTGGACATCTGTGACTGTCTACTTTAGGAATCACACAAAGTACAGCAGTATGGAATTGGATGACCTAGTAGTTTTCAAGGAGAATGAATTTTTGCTTTATGAATTATACTTAGATATTCCAATTTAGATAGAGTCAAGCAAATACAATTTGAGATCTCTGACCTTCAAATGAATTCTATTCTGATTGTGCTTTTCTATGTAAATTTTATTACCTTCCAGTACAGTTCTGCTTAGCACTTAAAATCATGTCTAGCTGAGGACTTTGGCATAACTAGGTGATACTTATTTTCAAAAATATTACTGAGTATATAAATATTTCAGAAAGCATTTTATGCCATGATATTGACACTCTGTTTTAGATTCTGCTAAGGTAATGAGCTAGTTGACCTTCATAGCTTTGCTACTGATTTAGCACAGGCCAGGACAAATCCTCTTAATTATTTAAAATATTGCTTCTTTTTGACTATTTAGTAGAATTTTCTGAGTGCATAAGATACATTTTTCTGGCAAAATGATGTTTGCAATGAAAAAATATTGCTTTTTGTTGTTTTGATGACATCAAGCCAGTATACTTTGTCTTATGTGTACATATGAGTAGAGCATGCTATATTATTTATAGCTTTAAGCATTGGCCCATTATTACTTTGTCTTTTTATGCAAACTAAATATAGAATAAAGCTGGTGGGAACTGTATCAAGATGTTCTAATGAGACTACCAGAACATACTGAGGATGATGATTTGTCAGATAAGTTACCTATTGTTTCAACTGTTTAGTATAATCCAGTTTAAGACCTTATTACATTATTCATTATTTTTCTCCCCCACTAATCTTTGTAGTGTACTTCTGTTTTCTTCATTTCTGCATCCTCAGAGTTATGAAGATTATTGTTTTAAGAAAAGATTAAACCTTTCATTAATTTGTCAATGCTTTACAGCTAGAACAGAGGAAACAAAAGATATTTAGTAGTTTGCATTTTACAGATTGTTTGCTGCAACTAGTAAGTTCTGTTGGATACAGGCAAATTCATCATATATGAGTAAAGGCCAGAGCAGGTTTTAACTTAGATTCAAGCCAAGCCAAAAATGGGAGTAAATTAAAAGACTCCTTAATGTAGTCCCCACTACACAACACCAATCCATTTCCCCATGTGAGCATGTTCGCTTTGAGAAACTGGATGCATGAATGCAGACAGATGGACCCTGGTGCCTGTCAGACACATATATCCCTTCATCTTTCAATATTAGCACCATTACAGGGCTAGAGAGAGTTATCACAAAGATAAGTAAAAGCACAAAAAATACTAAAATGTTTCTCAAGAGGTCATTAGAATAAGTCCATTAAAACTACTTGAGAAATTAAAGGAAAAAAAGATTAAAGGAATTAAAACATTGCACTTGAATTGTTGCAAAATAAAATGGGAAAAGAAGAATAAACAAAAAGTATATGAAAGTCCCGGGAAAAAGTGGCAGAGTAGTGATCAGCTACAAAATTCAGCCTCTCTGAGAGCTGGAATCTAGACACCTGAAAAATAACAACTTGACAAAGAGAAAAAAAGTAGTTCTCCAGGAATGAGGAAGGAAGTGACAGGAAGATTAGAAGCTGCCGAGTGGTTGAAGAAATGGATCACAGAGCAGAGAAATATACAAAGAAGTTTGGAAGCTCCCTGTCCTACTTCAGGAAAGAGAGCCTGCCTCCACAGGCACAAGATAAACTCCTTTAGCTAACTGCAACAGGAAGAAATGGAGGACTAGGCCTGCTGTATGGGCTCCTTCACAACTTTTGTGAAGTGCAAAAGTGACTCCTTCCAAACAGAGGGCAATTGTCATAGAAGAAATTCAGTACCTTACCCTTTATATTTTGAAACAGTGCTTAATCAGAGCCATCTCAGAAAAGGATTGAATATTTAAATCTGAGACTCACCAACTAAAAAACAATTTCACCTCAGAGTTCCCAGTGTAACACTTACACAATCACTAGGTGACAAGAGTCACAGAAATGGAGTAAGCTATACAAAGAAACCTTTGGAAGTTTAAGTTCAGAAAGGACACGACTCTGCTTTATGTGGTAAGAAGTCAGATCAATCTTGGATTCCATGGAGAAATGATGGGTTCTGAAAGTATTGGCATTAAGTATTTGAACCCTTTTCCTGATACATGAACTAAGACATTAATAAAATAGAACTGAGGGTGTCAAAATTTTACCAACTCTTTGTGATCAATTGATTTTTTTATTTTAAAGAAAAAAAAATAGTGCAAAATTTCAAATTAAGATTGTAGGAGAATAACAATGGTTAGTACATTGCATATTGTTATCTTCAAAGTAGTTGCTCATATTACAAGATATAAGCACGAAGGGCAGGGGATTTAGCTCAGTGGCATAAGCACCTGCCTGGCAAGTGCAAGGTCATGAGTTCAATACCCAGTACCAAAAAATAAATAAATAAATAAATAAATAAATAAATAAATAAAAGATATAGGCATGAAAAATTGATCAAACAGTATAAGCACAAACTTCTTTTCAATGAACTAAAAACAATTTGTAGTATAACTATCTTAAGTATTTTGCATATTTTTTTATTTTTCCTCTTCCCTTCCTTCTTTTCTCCTTTCTCCCATCCCAGTTTGTCTTTCCTTCTGAACAGTTTCTTCCCATTTCACAATGTCTATTGTACATTTTGGATCTTATTTATTTTTTCAGCTTCTTACACCAGGGAGACAACACAATGTTTACACATGTGAATATTTTATTTCACTTATGAGTATGGTCTCAAGTTGCATCTATTTCCCTATAAAAGTCTCAAGTTT